>JACXGM010011976.1:0-24445 GCA_016801145.1 Umbra pygmaea
TCTAGTTTTACATTCCATTTAATTTGAGGCACATGTGTAAAAGGCACGTAGCTCACATTATGAGGGGAAGTTATTATTTTCTTATAACTACTGTAGAATGGTGACATTTGCTACATTCCTAAGTGTCTAAGCTTTCTGTAGATATATAACATGTATATATAACCTAGCAATAGGACTTGTGAACCAGTTTTTGGGGGTGCTGGGGGGCAGAAATCTCCCTGTGGCGGGAGAGTGCTCCCTAAGTAGTTAATGAGTGAGTGCAGCTGTGTAGCTAGTTAGTTAGTGTTCTTTATAAGCCAGCCAAACTGAGGGAGAAGTGTTGGGTATTGATTTATGTTACGTATACTTTCAGTGGAGGCTGGTGACCTCAAAAATTTGAAGAGGATGGGAGACTTGCACTTTAGTTGTTGACCAAGCAGACACCCAAGGACTTCATTACATCTTCATCTTCGTTACATCATGTCAAATGATTTTCATCTGAAACATTTATTGAAGGCATGTATGAGCAAAATACACTATGGAATGGACTGTTTGTATTTGGTGTAGTAGTATGCAAAAACTACTCATCATAGAGAGGTGGTGTTAGAAAACAACTCAGTGCAGGACAAGACAAAACAAAAATCGAAAGGTGTACAGTTACTCTAAAAGTAATGTAAGCATTAACACATGACAGACCATGTAAACCGTGACGAATAAGGCTTTTCAATGCATATTGTCAAGCCACCTGGGCTCCTGGACCAGTATGCAAGACCAACAAGTCAACATCAAAATGCTGCACCCAGTTCTTACTATATTTCTATACGTATTTGAAATCCCAGATATTTTTCACTTATAAAACACCATATGAGATTATCTACATACTCGGGGAACGCTTGCCATTCAGACATGGCTTTCTTATACAAATGGGTTACATCGCGCATCATATCTCCCAGCACCTTGGTTTGCAACAGACAAAAGTGTGGCCTTAGGATACTACAAATCTTTTTCAAATGTTGTAACCAGGCGGTTCTACATTGAATCACACCCTGGGCTAGACCCCTTTCGAGCGCCCCCCAACCGACAGAGGGTCATTCTCAGCAGTGGGGCTAGTCAGACAGAATATTAGCACATTACTCAAAGCACATTGCAGGAGGAACATAACACATAGGCTAGGGCTGGGCGATATATCGAGTTTTGTCTGTATATTCGAGTTTGCTTTTGAGCAGGATATGACTTTCACAAAAAAGAAGCATATAAAATACGCAGTTAATTTGCAATCACCAGTAGCCTAGGTAAGCAGTGGTTCTCAAACTGCAATTTTGGACAACTGAACTTGGGCCCACAAGCCTGTCTATATAACTATATATATAATTATTTCATATTGTTTCTTTATTAATGTGACTCACAGTTAGCCACTGTCATGGCAACATGCCAAAAAGATTGAGAACCTCTGCATACAAAATAGAGCTGACACATTTGTCATACTTACTCAGCACATCTAATATTATTGAGCATTATTCTTTTACTAAAATACATTTGAATATTAAATTGACAGAGATTGGTAAATTTTCCAAAACAATGTCTGTGTCTTGCACACCTCTTTGTTAAAGAAAGTGCAAATCTTCACTTGTAATTTTAATAAAGAAAATCCCCTTTTTTTCTTTACATATGTGTACATATTTTCCAAACTTTTTAAATAACTAAATATCGAGATATATATCGTTAGTCGTTATAGCTACAAAATATATTGAGATATTAATTTCTGCCAATTATTGTGACATCCTCTCACTGAACATAAAATTCATGATTTAAGGAAAACCATTTTCTAAAAAGTTTGTTATGTAGTTACAATATAGAGTTAATAAGAAATGTTAATGCGGGGAGCTGAGAATTAATGACCGAAAGCTGTAACCGGAAGTATTACACAAAATCTAACAACCTCCGCCCATATTTCCGTTGAAAATAAGGTGAATACAGTGGACCTCCCATTCCCCCTCCAGCGCCCCCTCCCCCGTTCCCGTCTCATACAGCTTGTGTGCACCGCACTTTTTCAGCAAGCAGGGGCGCCTGCAGCTAGAGCGGGCACCAATTCCCCACACAGTGAAATGATAGATAATAGAAAACCGCTTTGCATCGCAGAGGATATTTTTTAAGTGCTTGTGCCGCCCCCACGTGACATAAAAAATGCCGCCCCGGGCAGCCGCCTGGTTCGCCTGTGCCAAAAACCGCTACTGGTTGTCACTGGGGCTGTTCCAATGGCAACCATGCAGTTGTCTAACAAGCAAGAATGGACTTGGAAAGTGCACATCAGTGAAGGAAGGCATTGAGATCTTCTGAGGGCTAGATAACTAAATAGTCAATGTAGAATATTAGGAAACAGCAGTAAACAAGTAACATGTTTCATTCAGTACTGTAGTAATGTTTCACATATCACAGTTTAAACCATCATGCCTTTCATACCCATGAGAGTCAAGGGTATGCAATCATTATTGACTTCTTCAAAAAATAAGTTATGAATGTCACAATGAACAATTGTTTGCTTGATTTTAAATAGCTTTTTAGGGTTGATGTTATTGTAGGCCCTTGGTTGTTATGTGTATGAAAGCCATGGTCATTCAAACATTGTAATAGGGTGGAAAGCTTTTAATGTTCCACTGGTTTGAAAGAAACCCGCCGAAAAGGTACAACATGTTAAACTCTCTAATGCTGTCTAAAATAATAATATAACATTTCTAAATGAAATGTAAGTGTGCTTGTGAACTTACCTCTAAAGTTCTTGGAGGCTTCATAGCTTGCTTCATCACAACATAACACTGAACCTTAGAGAAGAGTGATGGTGCTCTCTGTTCCAAGTCGGTGCCGCTCTGAGTATGAGGGACTCACCTGCACCAATTTAATGTCAGTGAATAGGACGTACACTGCGATGGATAATTTAGAAACTTTTAAAGTGCTGGGCTCATCCTGCATGGCACGGTCACAGCTTTCAACTGCTGATGATGATAGAAATAAGGCTGTTTTACTTTCTTAAAAATCTGTTTTTGCTGTGCAGAGACATACGCATATCTTATAGGGACTGAGTGAGGGACGTCATTTCACAGCCCTAAATCACATGAAATACGTTCTGAGGGAACTATTTTGTAAAACCGAAATATGTCAAATATGAACGTATGAGAGGGTCAATTACGTTTGTAGGGAACTAAATTGAACACTCGAATAACGTTCAATATGAACATTAGAAGATCATGGCGTAGCATGTAAATAGCATAGTTTTTGCTAGGGCGGAGGTCGGGGATGGTGGATGGGCGTATAAATCCGCGACTTGCATGCCAGTGTTCGCAAGTTCAAATCCAGACTGGCACTTTGTGTGTTTTGTTCTACATTGGTTGCGTCATGCAGACACGCGACTGTCGGTTTTTGTAATGTTAACCCTAACCTTAATTCTAACCTTAACCTCAGTAACGTCATATCTAACCTTAACCGTTAGTATCCTCCTACCTAACCTTAACTGTGAATGTTGCAATATAATTTCGAACGCTATGGAATGTATGGAATGTTCTCGCATAAATCCGCTAAACGAAATGTACCGGAGCAACGTAATTGAAGTGCAAATATAGCCTAATAACAAAACGTTATTTTTAGGTTGTCAAAATAGTTTCCTGAGAACGTAATTTGGGAGAAATTCTGAGATTTATGGTTGCATTTCACCAGTGACTTTACGCAGCAATGTATTTTTAGATGAATTGAAGGTGGTGATGATGCTTTGATTTGGGCTATCACAACCATCAATAAGCCAAATTGTCATGGAAAGAATTATGGCAATTACAGCTCCACACATTGTCATGCTTTTCATTTATTTCCCAACTACACCCCGCACAATCCAATCTATTGTCTTAATAATTTGACACATATCTAATGGTATTGCAATGATAATTTGAAGAAGGGAAATAAGAACCATGTATAACATTTACTATTTGTATTTAGACTCCCACTTTCCTTGTTTGTAGGAAAATAACTATATTAAGAGTTTTGAAACTCTCTGACTACATACCTCCACCAACAATGTCCAACAAGGGAGAATGGCTGGTTGAAAGCCCCCTACATGCTTTATGGCCAATATTATGCAGGATGGGTTTAAATCTCTCAGGCAAACTGCATTGTTTTACATGTGTAAATATTCACAAGTGTCATAGAAATGTAGACATATGCCTTACACAAAAGTAGAGCAACACTGTACACATGAGAATGGCTGTTGATATGCTGTTTACAATTTAGCAGAACACACATCACTGCTGCTCCACTACCAACCTAATCTCACAAAATTCTGTGAAATGAACACAGCCCCAAAATCTGTGGCAATTTCATGGAATCGCCGAAAATTCCGTGATGGGCTCATGGAAGTGAGTTGTCAATTATAACACATCTGCTGTTAACACTTAAAGCTCCACTGTGTATTTCTTTCAGTTGATTCTTAGCAAAAAACCCTTTGTTCTTTCACAAATACGTGCTCATTCATGTGTAATTACTTCCACCTAATAATCAAAGTATTTTCGTAAGTGTAGAATCTTCCATTCACAATACATGCAATCGTGCCCGCTCACCATGTTACGCCTCCATCTTTAAAATACATTAGCCAAAGAGGGACATACCTGGAAATTCAAGCTCGGCCATTCGCGCTTTTACACAAGTGGCACTGTGACGAATGCCAGGGGAGATTACTCACAACTGCCGGGAAATTTCAAAGCCTGTTGAAGATGTAAGATCATGCCTGTTCTCGAGGACATGTAATAGTAGCGCTGGCTCAAGCTATAAAGTAGTCAAGAACGTTCGGCTGGCAACACAAACAGGGATTTTTTGTTTCAAAATAATAGCGCTCGTGGTTCATTGCAATAATAATTGTTTATTCATTGCATGTCCATGTTCATGTTTTGCAAACATTTGTATTCTGTTTGAATAAAATAGACTCTAGTGAATGTTTTTCAAATGTAATCGTGTTTTCACATGAGACACTGACAATAAATTCAATCAAATTGTGTGTAAAACATATTTGTTACTTTTATTAATAAAACAAGTTAAATTATTATTTTTGCTATCACATGCTCTTATTGTTTCTTTACACACAATACAATTGCATTTGGTTATAATTCACGGGCTGTGTAGTGAAATAACAATGACTACTGCAATGAATCAAAACGAGCGCTATTGTTTTGAAAGAAAAAACGAATATCCAGGTTGACGTTGCCGGTATAATAACGCTGTTGCTTGTCATATACATTTTCACCAGCAGATGGGAGCAGATATTACACAATGCAGCTTTAATCTAATGTCTTCCCTTCTCCTAATCCTAACCTTAACCATTACAACACATGTGCTGGTACCACTTAATACAATTTATCACTTCTGTGGGCCCATCACAGAATTTTCGGCGATTCCATGAAACTGCCACAGAGAATTCTGTGAGATCATTACATTATATTATCTTCAGCCAATGCTGCCACTGGTTTTTCAATTAACATCTCACAGAGATTGTGAAGGACACAACATGCAACCAAAAAATTTTGCAATATTTGGCTATGCATTTACTTAATGAATACTGTGCTAAGTCCGAACTGATTGCACTATATTTTATATGGTTCGTTTAGTCCCTTTTATTTCTTAAACTGTACTATATTTCTAATTGTTTTTTATTTTTATTTTAATTGCTTTAATTTTATCTTTAATCTGTTTTAAAATTTTCTGTTTATGTGAAGAACCTTGAATTGCCAATGTGTATGAAATGTGCTATATAAATAAACTTGCCTTGCCTTGCCTTATATGTGCATCAATCCGTTTCAGTAAGCGCCGCCACCTTCCTTTCAGCATATCAAAGGCACCCTCAAAATTCATCCTGGAACTACTGTAATGTAGTTAAGTATTTTTCTTCAGGTGTCAGGTGCCCATTGTCTGCATAGGCCTTCTTTAACCATGGAAGGACTGGGTAGCCTACCCAGATCAAAGAAAATAGCCAACGGGACTCGAACAACATGTATTACCTCAGTCATGTCCTGTGAAACAGAATATCATATTGTGACTATGTGGAGTGGTTTGAGTAGTACTGTACATCCTAATTATATGATTCTGTTAATTTTGTTTATGAAGAATAACGAGAGAAGAGGCCTACCTCTGGCAGGAGAGCCCCAAGAAAAAGCTTAGAGTTCCTCAGAACATTCGCGGTGTGCACGCTTAATGTCTGTAAACATGGAATATAAAAATATTTATATCTTTCAGCAGTCACAATATACTGGCATTATATTTTACGAATAGAGATTCATCCCCAACCTGAACAGGCCATTGCTAGCATTGTAAAACATTACAGGGTTGGATAAACTTGGTTGTAACTATAAATGTGAAAAAAGAAATTACCTTGAACTTGTACAATCATTGAAGGCCATCCCTTCCAAGTTAAATAATCTGTGCTGACATTTTGAAGCTGTTGATTCAGTCGACTTCCAGTCGTCCATATTTTTACACCAGTAACCAGAACCTTCCTAAGTCCATATCTGGTGAGTAGATGTGGTGAGTAATGCTGGTTGTGAACGTAGCATTACGTAGGGCTCTTCTTTCCATTTCAACTACAAACCTATTAATCTGGCAGATAAAATATTTCATGGACACCAGTAGTGGTTGTAGTCTATATATGTATATATATATATATATATATGGCACTATTCATAAGCGTAGGGGTGTTAACCCCGGTTTCTTGGACAAATTTCCAATCTGGCCTTCATGGCAACCTAATCATTCCTCTCTCTCAAATGGCTCATTCATTCCCATTTCCCCCTCCTCTCCCTCCCTTCCCCCAGGCCGTTGCTGCAAATGAGAAAGTGTTCTCAGTCAACTTGCCGAGAAGGGTATTCCTGCACAACCGGATGCTGCAGTTTTAGGACCGCTGTTTCAGGACCGCCATTTCAGGACCGCCATTTCAGGACCCTAGTTTTCTGTGTCTAGATTGCAGCGTGATACAGACAGGCGATTTTTGCTTTATTTTATTACATCCATAAACCTTACCCTAACCTTAACCAATCTGAAACCTTGCAGTTAAGCCCATCTAAAATATATTTATGTGACAGACTTTTCAATGCTCCACTGTAAAACGTGGTTTGTCCACTGGGGGTTGCCGTAGGTGTGAGACTTAACGTAAGGGTTATGTTGTGAATGGGGCTAGTTGAGTTTGGTGAAGTGAATATAAGTGGTGATTCCAGATTGTGTCCGTGTTTCATTTCCATATAATCATACTAACTACAAACCCAAAAATTACTTGGTTACATTTACATGCTACTGAGTGAAGAGTGAAGCCCAACTGAACATCTGGATATTTTATTCTGTAGTCGACATAATTTCACTGTCTAACATTTCACTGTCTATAACATTTATTTAAATTAACAAAAACCTCTAAATTGGTAAAAGTCTATAGACGGGACGGTTATTAATGAGTAGGTTTCAAGCATCAACACAAAAAACTAGGGTCCTGAAACTGCGGTCCTAGAACTGGGGTCCTAAATCTGCAGCCTCCGGTTGTGCAGGAACATACTACTGAACTTGCCTGGTAAAATAAAGGTTAAACTAAAACTAAAAAAACGAACTATGAAATGCCCTCTTCACTTCCTGGTAAACAATTTAGTGTGTTTACACTTCTTCTATGGATTATTGGCAGATTGTAACCATGTGAGAGGTGCATATACTGCCACCTACCTGTGCGTTTACAGTAATTCCAGGGCAACGGTTTGATCAAGGGATGCGCACACATTTGTGTCGGCTGGCACATCATGGCTCCATTGCAACAACAGATTCAGATAAGAGGTGTAAATGCAAAAATGCATTTACACACATGTTAATTGCATCTAGATTAACAAGAATCTATAGTAGTGTAAAAAGGCCCTTGCAGAGGGTGGATGTGTAGTCCTATCACCTGTAGATGGCCAATCTGTGTAAGCACCCAAATATTTCAGTATTGCTCCTACAGGAATGCAGAACAGTGAGTCAACATTGTTTCTTATATTAAATTATAGTTAATCTGTGCTGGTCAATCATTCTACATTCAGTAATTGGTTGCAAGTAGCAATTGAGGCAAATAATATAATCCCTCATCGATTATTATTATAATTAGGTCTTCCTTATCCTCATTAACATTCTGTATCTATTGAGCAAAACTGCTCATATTTGTCCATGCAGACGAGACGGCACAGTTTGATGCATGAAGCCAATAGCTATGTACTTTCGTCACAATTACTACATTATTAAATAACCACTGAAACACTGTATAGTAAATATCAAAAATATTGATCATTGGTTCACAGAACATATTAGCTAGATAGACAGTACTTTCTTGCTAGCTAGTTTATTTTGTTTGTTTCTTTTCATAGATGGCTAGTATTTCTGTGACTTGCCACAAAGTTATTTTATGTGACTTGTGACCCATCTACTTGGAGCTTGGATTGAGGTAATTACAGTGAGGAAAAACATTTTTGATCCACTGCTGATTTTGTACATTTGCCCATTTACAAAAAAATGATCAGTCTATAATTTTAATGGTAGGTTTATTTGAACAGTGAGAGACAGAATAACAACAACAACAACAAAATGCATTTCAAACAAGTAATTAATTGATTTGTATTACAATGAGTGAAATAAGTATTTGACCCCTTTGCAGAACATGACTTAGTACTTGGTGGCAAAACACTTGTTGGCAATCATAGAGGTCAGACGTTTCTTGTAGTAGCCCACCAGGTTTGCACACATCTCACTGTTTCTCAGGTACAGTAACCACAAGCATAATTTCAATGAACAGGTTTGTTTAAACAAATAATGTGTAACGTCTCTAACACTTTCTCCTCCTTTTCTTTGCTGATCAAAGCGCTTGTTAGGAGCCATCTCTTCTGCTTCTTCCTGGCTCTCTACCATCATTAGCGAGTTGGAATTCTAAACTTCCCATTAACTTAGATAACAATGGAAGTGTATATTTAAGGCTCACTCGCACTACATCACTGCTTGTGCAGGGTGCAATTGTGCAGTGCAAAACAGCCTAACATAAACATTTGTTTATAAAACAAAAACATTTTTTGCTCCCTATGATAACACTTATTTGTTTAACGTTACAAACTCCACTTCAATGCAGATTCATCACAACTGCATACAACTAGGTTAGTGCTCTGATCCTTTGATTGGATTAAAAACATGTCAGTTTATATTTTAACATATCGGATAGGTCGGAGGACATCCTTCTCCAGGCATCTTAATTACTAAGTAAGTCTATGGAAGGAAGGATGGCCCTGGAGCATCCACAGTAATGAATGGGGGTAGCACGGCCTACAGGATAATACATGATACAATTGTATCCTCCAGCTAGCACGGAGGGTGCTATTTTACCTATTGAATACTGCTAGAAAAACATGTTTTTCATAATAAAGTTTTATCTAAAAAGTATGACTTTTAAGGGTTTATTCATACAATTATTATTATTTTTTATTAAAGTTACTGCAAAGGGTGATCCTCACCTTCCTTCTCTGACTAGTCTCCACTGCTATGCATATATTTCAGCATTTCATTTGATGGCTTGGACGAGAATTAAAATGGTAAAGGTAAGAGTGTGCAACCTTGTGTCATCTCTCTGTGGATGTTAAATCAAACAGACACTGATTGGTTGACAAGTATTATTTTACAATGGTGATTATATAGAGGGTGGTATCCATTTGAGTAATTTTTAGGGCCCTATTTTAACGATCTGAAACGCAAGTATCAAACGCAAAACGCATGTGACATTGTGGGAGGGTCCCGGGCGGTTTTGCTATTTTACCGGCACGATAAATGACTCTTGCGCCCGACGCAAATCTAAAATGGGTAGGTCTGAAGTAGCTTCATTAGTCATAGGTGTGGTTTGGGTGTAACATGCAATAAACCAATCAGAGCGTCATCTCACATTCCCTTTAAGAGCAGGTGCACTTGTTCCATGGCGGATTGCAATTATAATGGCGGATTGCTATTGATTTTTCTTTTCACAGCATGTAAATAAAGAAATGTCACAAGACATACTTTCCGATGTTTTGGGCTTACTCTCACTGAATCACGAGGTTATGAATGCATGGTAATATTTTTGCAATGTAGTCTAACATTAGCGCAATATTACTTTGCTTGCCCTACTCTTCTGTATAAGCTCTCCTCTCCCATTCTGACTGCTACTTGGGCATTTAGGTTACGTGCAACGGCACATGCATTTTAACACCACGTCTCGTTAAGTCCTCTAATATTTCCTCATTTATGTCATCAACACATCCAGGAGTCATGGATGTTGTGTAGAACACAACAAGCCACAAAGAATGCTGCAACCTGAGTAGTGCATTTTCAGTGTGCCGAATATTTGTTCAATTGCGTTACACTGCGTGTTTGTGTGTTTTCGATTAAACAGCATTTCACGCACTGTTGCTTCCATCAGAAATGGTTTCATCATCAGCCATGTCTTTAACGGATAGCGTTGATGGCAGACTTTGCCATAAATGAGTCATGGCTTGAGCCAGGGTAATTCATGGGCGATTTTACTATTAGCATCGCAAATCACTTGTATGTTGATTGAATGGGTTCCCGTGCGGTTGATGTACAGTGCGAATAATTCATTCTGAATAATTTGGGTAAATGTGTACACTAGATTTATGCATATTTTTCACATCTTCGGACACCACAATGATTTCCCTAGCGTAGTAATATTTTTCCTTCTAATTAAATATGTATTGCAATAATGGGAACTTCTGCATTTGTGTAGATGAGAGGAGTAAAGTGTATGGGCATTGTGTACACGCTACATTATGGCCAAGCATGCACCCTTAAAATAGCATCTGAATAATACGCCACTGACTTTTAACCAGGTTTTTCCTGGTCAGTGGCAGAATTGTTTTCGGTAACTGCAAGATAGCACCAGGGAACGTTTGCGCCAGAACACGCCTCTTCTTTTCACTGAAACGCCCAACGAATGCAAATTCATTTCCTAATTTACCGATGCGCGTCTGTGGAGGGACAAGTCCCATATGAGTTGGGTGCAATGATACATGCGTTAGTGTAAAAAGTCAATTGCGCTGGGTGTAAAATAGGACCCTTAGTGTTATTTGCTGGGGATTATCAGAGCAGAATTACCATCAAAAATAATATTTGACAAAAGGTACAGGAATGTTTTGAAATATCTATCACACAACACAAAAAATGCTTTAGATTTCTCTCTATGTGCACATTCAATTTTTATTGGAAAAAGTGTGTGCAGGCCTGTGAATGTGAAAGACCAAATCAGCAGCCATTACAGTATTCATTTATTTCCAGAATCTGAGGACTATAAGCGGTATACATATCATAGTAAGAGGATCCAGTGGTGGTGTGGTTACTCAGGATAAGCTTATTTAGATCTACTCTTAATCCTTTTGACTGTTAATGGGCTTGGAGAGGGTCCGGGGAAAGATAGGCTTCAGGCTGTGGTATGATATTCTGCGCACACACAGATGCACACAAGGACATAACACTATGTTCAATGTATTTTTTCTAGCAAAGTCCATATGGAAAAGGGTGTAATTTGGGACACACACAGACATCTCCAAATACTAATCAG
The DNA here is from genome assembly GCA_016801145.1 of Umbra pygmaea. Classification (NCBI taxonomy): domain Eukaryota; kingdom Metazoa; phylum Chordata; class Actinopteri; order Esociformes; family Umbridae; genus Umbra; species Umbra pygmaea. The sequence goes on from JACXGM010011976.1 coordinate 11,600, forward strand.
TGTTCTAATGTGATGACGTTGACCTATGTCCTAGGGAAGGTATAAGCAGAGTTTGATTGCACATATGAAAACAGACACATGCACACACTTGAAAGTGTTCAGGATTACCACATTTAAAGTGGCACCACAGACAAAATATTTAAGTTAATATTTACCGTGCAATTGCAGCCCAAAATTGCATTGAATTACGTTCTGGGGGAACTATTTAGCAAAACTGAAATATGTAACATATGAATGTATGAGAGGGTAAATTACGTTCGTAGAGAGCTAAATTTAAAAACCTAATTACATAAAATATGAACATATGAAGATTATGACTTAGGATGTCAATAGCGTAGATTTTGGAAGGGTGGAAGTCAGGGACGGTGAATGGGCGAATAAACTGCAACTTTCACCCTGGAAATTGCAAGTTCAAATCCAGATGGACGCTTTGTGTGTCTTTTAGTTTTGAATTCCAGCGTGATGCAGATGTGTTGCACATCTTATTTTTGTAGTGTTAACCCTAAACTTAACATCAGGAAACACATGGCTAACCTTAACCGTGAATGTTAAAATATAATTTTAAATGCTATGGAATATATGGAATGTGTGGTATGTTCTTGCATGAACCGGCGAAATGAAACGTGCAGGTGCATCGTAATTGAAGGATAAATATAGCCTAATAGCAAAACGTGCAGCGGAAATGTAAAAACACCCTAAATATGTTGGCATACAACATAATTCCTGTTTTTTTAACAATATGCCCATATGGTTTTGTCATAGGGACACTGCTATTTACTACCTCTGAGTTTTTTCATTGTTGAACGTTGAACAGTCAGGTTGAATCCTAAATGGTAACCTGTTTCTTTTAATATGCCCCAGTGGGCCCTGTGTTTTGTGTCCTCAAAAGATACCTTGGTAGAAAAGAATTGATAAAGTCCTCACAGTTGAAGGACATACTTTTAATGCATGACAGACATCCTTGGGGCACACACATCTGACACATTTTTTCACAGCTGCATATGCGTGTGTATGTGTGTACTTTCTGGTATTTGTGTGTGTTAACGTCGTACACACATAATCCTAGTCCTCCAGATTTCACCAATCCCTAAGAGGACTCATTTGTTCAATTAATTGTCAGGACTTGAGCCTGCTTTCTCCAGGCGATAAAGGGAATTAAATTGTCAAGTGCGCAGCACTATCTCCATTTTGTGATGTCTCCTTGTGTATTGATTTGGGAAGAAGAAGGAACGCAGGAGACGATGCAGCAGATTGGGTCTCTTGGCGTCAAAGACACATCAGCCATCTTAATCCCCCTGCTCTTACTGTTCTCTAGCTGGTGCCTGTTTTGTGGCACAGTGTAGTCACTTTCAGGCACCTGGTTTATTGGTTTACAATGCACTCTGGTGTTTAATCTCCACTCAGAAGCACATCATTGGAGATGTGTTTGCCAAGATGTTGGACCGAATATTATATAATCATTTTGTTCTGAACTGAAGTTATTTATGGTCAGTACAAAGTGTGTGAAGGTCAAAACATAATTACTATTAATTATAATATAATATAGGGTCTCACAAATGTTTGCAGCTATTACCATCAAATCGCCATTAGAAAATGCAGAGGAAAGCACTTTGAAAAATTATATTTGCCAGTGAACATTGTGTTTTTTTATTTTGTACATTTTAAGTCACATTTTGTTGTTTCCCAGCACCTATGTTTATATTATAATAGTGTATAATTTTATACTAAAAGGTTAATTTCTATACCCATTTGAAAACAAATTAAAATAATCTTAATTTATCTGTAGAAGATTACTGACATTCTGAAAGGAAACCTGAATTTCAGGGAGAAACAAGTGTATGGGTATAATTCCATAATAACTTAAATGAAAATAAAAACATGCTAGCTTTAGTAGTGATCCACAGATCTGTTAGGGTAATGTAGTGATGATCCAAACCCCTCTGTTTGTACATAGTGATTTTGTGTTGATGACGTAGCAGTGATCAAAAACACTTTGTCAAACACAGAACAGTGATGGTAATGTAGCAGTGATCCATAACATTCTGTCCAACACACAGATCTGTACTAGTAATCTAACAGTGATCTATAACTCTGTGTCCAACACACATGTCTGTGATGATAATGTAGAAGTGATCTATAAACCTGTGTCCAAGACACAGATCTGTGATGCCAATGTAGCAGTTATCTACATCAGAGATTTCCAAACTTTTCAGCCCACGACCACCAAAACAAGGGTGTGAGTGACTCGCGACCCCTACTATCCTCGGAGGTGGTTAAAGTATACAAACGTTGCGTGAAACTATGCACACGCACTTATAGGCATAATTACAACACAAAATAACAGTCAAAACAACCATTATATTATTTTATAGTAATTTACTCATTACTCATTACTTACTCAGCGTTCACTGAGACCTGGCTGGATCCCACCATCCCGGACATGGCTGTTACGCCAGCTGGTTTTTCAATCTACCGGCAGGACAGAACCTCGGAGTCAGGTAAACGAAGAGGCGGAGGGGTCTGCATTATGGTTAATTCTCACTGGGGTTCGGATGCTACAGTTATTTCAACACACTGCTTACTGGACCTGGAGTTACTAACTGTAAACATACATCCCTTCTATCTTCCCCAGGAGTTCACGTCCGCTATAATCACAGCAGTCTACATACCCCCGCAGGCGGATAAGGCACGCGCGCTTGAGGAAATATATGGGATAACAAGTGGCCTAGAGGACGCTCACCCTGAGTCAGTTTTTATTGTTGTTGGAGACTTTATCAGGACAAACATGAAAAAAATGCTGCCCAAATTCCACCAGCACATTTCTTTTCACACACGGGGTGATCAGACTCTTGACCATTGTTATTCAACGATCCGCAACAGCTTCAAACCCATCCCCCGACCTGCCTTTGGAAAGGCAGATCACATCTCCATTCTTCTCCTCCCATCCTACAGACAACGTCTTAAACAGGAAAAAACTTTTTTCGAGCAGTCCAAAAATGGAGTGAGCAATCCATCAACACTCTCCAAGACTGCTTTGAAACCACAGACTGGGAGATGTTCCGTGTTGCAGCTGGTGACAACATTGACTCTGTCTCAGCATTCATCACCAAGTGCATAGATGATGTCGTTCCACGGGTCAATGTCAAGACCTTCCCCAACCAAAAGCCCTGGGTTAACGGTAATGTCCGTGCAAAGCTTGCAGCACTGTCCTTAGCCTATAACTCTGGGGATCTGGAGGCTCTGAGGAGGGCTAGATATGACCTATGGAAAGCCATCAGAGATGCTAAAAGAGGCTACAGGGACAAAACGGAGTCTAACTACAACAGCTCCGACCCCAGACGCATGTGGTGTGGGCTGCGGCAGATAACTGAGTACAAAGGGATGAATAGCTTTGACGCCAATCCCCCCGCCTCGCTCCCCGACGAGCTCAACACCTTCTTCACACGGTTTGAGGTGGCCAACATCACTCCTGAGAAGCTAGCTGAGAGCCCAGACGACCGCACTCTGTCCCTGGACGTGGCTGATGTAAGAAGAGCTTTTAAAAGAGTGAACCCGCGATAGTCTCCAGGGCCAGATGGCATTCCAGGCCGTGTCATAAGAGGATGCGCCGACCAGCTAGCGGAGGTATTCACCTCCATATTCAACATTTCCCTAACCCAGTCTGCAGTTCCCTCCTGCTTCAAGCAGGCCACCATTGTCCCGGTCCCAAAGACACCTTCCATCACCTGCCTAAATGACTACCGCCCAGTAGCACTGACCTACATCATCATGAAGTGCTTTGAGCGGCTGGTCAGAACCCATATCTGCGCCACCCTTCCTGACACCTTGGACCCCCTACAATTTGTATACTGCCCCAACAGATCTACAGACGATGCCATCGCACTGACGGCACACACCGCCCTCTCCCATATGGAAAAAGGGAACACATATGTGAGGATGCTATTTGTGGACTACAGCTCAGCATTTTTATTGTTTATAAAAAATCTATTGTTTATCTATTGTTCCTGCTAAGCTCATTCCCAAGCTCAGGACCCTAGGTTTTAAAACCTCCCTTTGCAACTGGATCCTGGACTTCCTAACGAGAACACCCCAGATGGTGAGAGTGGGCAACCTCACCTCCTCCAAAATGACCCTGAGCACAGGAGCCCCACAGGGCTGCGTACTCAGTCCCCTCTTGTACGCTCTGTTCACTTATGATTGTGTGGCCACACGCAGTTCCAACATCATCATAAAGTTTGCTGATGACACAACCATCCTAGGTCTCATCTCCAGCAACGATGAGACTGCTTACAGAGAGGAGGTAAGAGCCTTGGCTACCTGGTGCCAGAGCAACAAACTCTCTCTCAACGTCAGCAAGACAAAAGAGATGATAGTGGACTTTAGGACGAGGCAGAGGGAGGGTTCTGCCCCCATACACATCGATGGAGCTGAAGTCGAGAGAGTTTCAGAGTTCAAGTTCCTCTGAGTGTTCATCAGTGACAACCTCACATGGTCCAGACAGACCATCTCGGCAACAAAAACTGCCCAAAAGCGCCTATACTTCCTTAGGAGACTCAAGAAGTTTGGCATGTCTGCCAGGATTTTAATAAACTTCTACAGGTGCACCATTGAGAGCATCCTCTCAAGCTGCATTACCGCCTGGTACGGCAGCTGCTCCGCTGCTGATCATAAGGCCCTTCAGAGAGTGGTGAAGTCAGCGGAGCGCATCATAGGCTGCTGCCTCCCCTCAGTGCAAAACATTCTAAAGGACCACAGCCATCCAGGCCGTGAATTTTTCTCGCTGCTGCCGTCTGGTAGACGTTACCGGAGCATCAAGGCATGGACTACCAGACTCAAAAACAGTTTCTTCCCCCAGGCCATTCGGGTGCTCAACATGGAACACTGACACTGATCACAATCATCTGTTGAGCACTAACATTCTCTGGTCACTTTATGCTCTCTACATCTGATGTAGCAGAACTCAAATGCACATTTAAAAGCACATTTATGCACATTTAAAAGCAAATTTCCATGCCATATTTTTAATATTTATTACTCCTATTGCTGTACATTTTTCAGATCGCTGCTCAGTACATAGCGTATCATTATTATTATTACTATTTTTTATTATTGTTTTAAAAAATATTTATATTGTTGTAATCTTTTTAAGCCCACTGCATAGATGTGTCGAGCCATGTCAAAAGAATTTCTCTGCATAGGATGATGTGATGTTATTCGATGCATATGATAAATAAACAACTTTGACTACTTACATTTAAACAGTGTTGCTACAGTAAATTTGAAAAAGTAATCTGATTACTGATTACTGATTACTCCTTTAAAAATTAATTTAGTTACTTTACAGACTACTTGATTATAAAAGTAACTAGATTACAAGTTACTTTATTAGTTACATTCATCAGCTGCCGACAACACCCTCAAAATATAAATGACAACCGGTTTTGCCAACACTCACTTTATTGGAAGTGCATTTTTAACAGCAATGTCAACAATGTATCTCCTGACATTTTAAGTTGAACTTAAAAACTATTTCCTGAAAAAATGTGTTTTTATAGAAAATAAAATAAAGACAATCTTTCTTGACCTGACATATTTAACTTTTTATAACCTACATTGTCTATAAATATAACTAATAAATTATTTTTAACATGTTTTTTGTTTTTTTCAAAATACTAGCGTTCATTTTTAATTACTGCAATAATCATTGTTAATTCATTATAAAGCTAGTGAATTGTGACCAAATGCTATTGTATTGTGTGTAAAGAAACAATAAGAGTATATGATAGCAAACAAATAATTTAACATGTTTTTAATAACTTTTTATTAATAAGATTAACAAATACTTTGTACACACAATTTGATTGAATATATTGTCAGTGTCTCATATGAAAACATGATTACATTTGAAAAACATTCACTACAGTCTATTTTATGCAACAATAGACTCATTTTAGCAACACATGAACACACTACCTATCTATACGATGAATTAACAATTATTATTATAATGAATAATGAGCGCTAATATTTTGAAACAGAAAATCCTAGTTCGTGTTGCTAGTATAAGTGTTGCCAGTCGAATGGTTCATGCTATAGCTAGCACAGGCTCTGACTTTCCTCATGTTGAAAACGTGACTTGTCGCATATGTGACTTCACTCCCCGAGACGCAAGAAGTAAGCAAAATATATATTTTTACTAAGGAAAATGACAAAAATAGCAATGCACTGTGAATTGGCTCAGTAATTTCAATCTGATTACTGGTTTGAAAATAGTATAGCGTTAGATTACTCGTTACTGAAAAAAGTGGTTAGATACAAGTAACGCATTACTAAGTAACACGTTATTGGCATCACTGCATTTAAATATTAACATCACCTAATGAGATGGGTGGGCACAATGCTTGGAGCACAGCAAGTTCATTATTGGTTTAATTTTGGAGACTGCCACTCTGAGATCATCCTCTATATTCAGTTGCGATCTGTATTTATTCTTAATGTACGTGAGTGCCGAGAGTCTTTTCGCACAAGTAGGTAGTGCTAAATTCAAGGTTATCTCTCAGAAATCCGTGATACTACCTCAGACACTTAACTTCAAATTCCGTGGCAGTTTCACGGAATGGCATAAAATTCCGTGAAATAAACACGGATCCTTAACTTCTAAATCTGTGGCAGTTTCACAGAATCACATGACTTAAGAGTGTAAATAGCGTACATTTTGCAGGTTGGTAGGATGGGGATGGTGGGTGGGCGTAAAAACATGCGATTGAAAAACATACCAAAGATTGCGTGTTCGAATCCATGCAGACAATTTGCATGTATTTTGTTTTCTATTCCAGTGCGATGCAGGCGTGTTGCAAATGTGCTTTTTTATCATTCTTTTCTCACTATCACCATGGTTATAAACAATACATTGCGACATAACACATGTTACATGGAGTTAACAGCAAGGTTTCTGAGTGGTTAAGGTTAGGTTAGGGGTTTGGGTAAGGCTTAGATTGAATTCACAGCAAGGTTTCTGAGTGGTTAAGGTTAGGGTAAGGGTAAGGCTTAGATCGAGTTAACAGCAAGGTCTCACTGTGCGCCCATCGCAGACTTTTCCATGAAACTGCCACGGATTTTGTTCAGACTCTGTGGCAGTTTCACGGATTTCTGAGAGATAAGGCTGGCATCACTACATCCATAGCGGCCTTGGAAAGCTGTGGGTATTCCCTCTCAACAGAAATCCAGAACTCAGCCAGCGTCTTGGAATGAAACCTGTGGGAAATACTTGTTGAAGTGTTCCAGTAGTGCATGAAGGTAGGTAGTGATAGACTTCATCACTTTGTTAACACTCAGTTCATTTTCCTCCATAAATTTGTGCAGCTCAGATAATATATCAATCCTACCCATTTAAACTGCCTCAGTCCAGCGCTCAAGTTTTTTTGTGAATGTGTGGATTTTATCATTTAGTGACATCAAGACTTGTGTTTTCACCTTGCAATGACATATTAAGGCCATTCAGTTTTTCAAATATGCAAAACAAATATGCTGGCCTTGTTAACCAGTCAGGATCAGTGAGGTGGTCAGTGAGCTGGGACCAATGCGCCATCAGAAATAAGCGTACTTCGTCCCGCAGCTCAAACAGGCAGCTGAGCATATTCCCTTGCGAAAGCCACCTGACTTCTGTGTGGAACAGCAAGCCCTCATGCTCCGATCCCAGTTCGTGACAGAGAGTGGCAAACAGGATGATATTGAGTGGATGCACTTGTACGTAGTTGACAATATTTATCGCAGTCTCAAGAACTTGTTTAATTTCCGGGTCAAGTGTTTTGCTTGCAAGAGCTTCTCTGTGTATAATATAATGCGTGAAATTTATGTGAGGCACCACTTGCAAGACTCTTGCTTTAAGACCTTTCATTTTCCCCAGCATCGCTCCAGCACTGTCTGTAAACACACCGATGAACTCACCCCAAGAAAGTCCCTTTTTCTTTAGTTTGTTGTCAAGTTTTGTGAAAATGTCCTCGCCTGTGCACATCCCCTCAATCACAGTGTAAAACAGAATGTCCTCATTAAGGTTTCCATCAAAACTATCTGACGAATACAAGCAGCTGGGAAGAGTTTGATACATCTGTGGATTCATTTAATTGTAAAGCATATTTCCCTTTCTTCACTCTGTCCACCAGCTGACACTGTATGTCCTTGGCCATGTCGGAGATGCGCGGGGCAATGGTCCCGTTAGACAGAGGCGCTGCTTCTAGCTCACGGGCCAGTATATCCCCAGTTTTATTGCTATAGCAGTGGGTTTGATTAGGGTTTCCCCGGTCGTGTGTGGCTTTTTTGCCTGTGCAATTAAATATGCCACCTCATATGATGCCTGTTGAGCTTTGGCAGGGATTGTTGTTTGTTTAGTTAGAACTTTCATTTGGCCTTGTAACTCTCGCTCCTTTCGTCTGAAAAATATACTGGTTTAGCAGCAAGACAGGGGTGCTTGGTTTTCAAGTGTCGTAGCATTTTTACAGGCTTTAGGCTTTTATGTGCAAGCACCTCAGTGCACACTACACATTCATGCATGTGAATCCATACTGGATAAATATGTCTCGATACCTTCGACACTTGGAGAAGGGCCGATCTGACTGCTGATATATGTGCTTTTTATGCACACACCGGCCTCTTTCCGTACCTGAGGTCGATGGCATTTCCGACGGTGGTACTTCTCCAATTCCCTACACTGACTCCTCGGCTGGCCTTCCTTTGTTGTCTTTGGTCGATATTAACCAATGTCTAATTTCGTAAAAAATATTATCCTAAAAAATTACCTATGTGTCAGAAATAATGTTTAACTTGGTGCTGTCAATTGACCGTTAATTGTCGTAAATCTGTCGTCATCACCTCAGGAGCAACCGTTAAGGATAATCAGAAGGCGCACCTTTTTTTACTTTCTTTTTTATTTGCATGTTTTTTTATTTAACAACCATTTTTTGGTATTTTGTTAAAATTATGGATACAATATTCTATTTCTAATCATTATAAAACTTTTTTTTGCTGGAAATCATCTCGCATCCCCCACCTCTCTGTCTCGCGACCCCCGGTACTTTGGGAACCACTGATCTATATAACTAGTAATTGGCAAACAAATCTTCATTGCGGTTATCCTATCAGCAGGATATAATGCTGGCAGCAATAACTCAGATTTTATTTTTCAAAATAAAAGCCACATTGAAATTTAACACATTGCAAAAAAAAAATCTTGAGTGCTGCCAGCATAATTTGCTGCCAGAAGAACAGCAATGAAGATTTGTTTGCGCATCACTATCTATAACTTATGTCCGATACACAGATCTGAGATGGTATTGTAGCAGTGATCTATAACCCTGTGTCGAGCAGAGAAGTCTTTGTTGTTAATGCATGCTATCGTGACCAGGGTCCTGATTGGGGTATTTGTGTTTGGTTTTTGGGGTGTCATACATATGGATAACAAACCTGGCTTTTCCCCAAGCCAACTTAAAAGAGAGGAGAGAGCAGACAAGCAGAGGTGGTGTGGACAGAATACAGAATACAGCTGTTTCCTAACATCTCTCAATAAACACACACAATATACACACACACACAAACACACCAGATGAGATAAAAGCACTTCAATTAGTGTACAAACTATTGATTGTCATGCTTTTCATGTGGCCATTGGTAAGCTGGACACGTAGTGTGAGCCAAGCAGATACAGAGGATATGTGTGCGTGTTTGTGTGTGTGTATGTGTCTTTGTGTGTACTGTGGAGATGTCTAGAAGTCCTGCTGCAGCATTTACATGGCATCATAAAAAATGGTAATTGATACAAAGCAGTGCATCTCATGGCTGCTGCTCTGTTTATTTCTCTTTCTTTGCGCAGCAATGGCATATTGTTCTTCACTTTTTTCTTATTATTATTTGATTGCGCTTCTCAGTCAAGTATTGTTATTCCTTTTTAATTTTGATTGCACGAAGTGCATCAACATATTGAAATCTTAAATTTTATTATTCTTATTTTTTTTCAGTTGGACCTTATGTGTCCAATTATTGTGCATGTGGCTTGTAATTTTTAATGACATTAATAGTTTCGTTTTTTTAATTTCCATTTCAACTGATTCTCTTTCTCCATTCAAAGGGTATAACGCCTCTGCTGGCTTCCAGGCAAACTGCATAATGTACAACAAGCCAGACTGGGTAATCCAAGCGCATTCACAATAATGGTGCAGTGTGAAACATAATGGTACGAAAAAATATTATTAATTACTGTATATACCCGAATATAAGACAAGGTTTTTGTCCTAAAAATAGGCTGAAAAATTGGGGGTCGTCTTATATTCGCGATATAGACAAAATCACGGGGGAAATGGAGAAAGCAGGGGGAAACATTTAATGTATTTAAATGTGCTAAATGTAAAACGGACAGCCAGCGTTAAAAAATGGGTACTGCAGTTCAAATTAAAAAAAATACGAGAGTTGTATCCCTCCGCGCACCTCCTCCCCAGAATCGAAACTAATGTGACGAACAAGATCAGCGCAATCATGACAAGCGAACAGTGTTTTACTATGTCTATGGTCATGGAACCGTTTAGAAACATGCAGTGTTTTTTTAGGTTGTCTATGATCTCTATGATCTCGTTCGTTTGTTTGCTGCTTCCATGGCTGACGGTTTGCGTTTTTACAGGTATGCCTGGCAATCCGTTCATGCTGTCAAATGGGCAGTTGATAACAACACACAGGCCTAAACATAAATTCCGTCACAGAACATACTTTTCCAAAAGAAAAAATACTGACATTAGCATTGTTTTCAGAAAATATAGTATTTCAGCTTAACATGTTTCCTTAATATCTGATGAGGCATTGGCGTCATTTTTGGATTTATTACAGTACATATATTACATTATAACACCTTTAATGAATGGTGTTAAAATGTTGTTGTTTTTTCAATTAATTATCACTAGAATTTTCAAATAAAATTATTTTCTGTTGAAAACCAGATTTTTTCCCCAAAAATCAGTTTTGTCCCCAAAAATAAATCTGGAAAATGGGGGTGTCGTCTTATATTCAGGGTCGTCTTATATTCGGGTATATACGGTAGTAAATCCGTCACAATAATCCAATATAGTTTAGTGGTGTTTTTTCGAAATGTGTAATGGTTCCTTTGTTTTTATCAATTTTTGTGGGGTTAAATCAAGCGCTTTATTCTGAAGGCAAATATAATTTAGACACAAACAGGAAGGCATGCAGGTTAATGCAGTGGTGTTTGGAAATTTATAATGCCACATTTGACCAAAAGTATTGGTCGATTTCATTCTCTCCCTTAAACATAGTTATTTTCGTGAAATAGGACCATCTGGATTAAACAAATGACGATCAGCAGAATTAGTAAGTGGTTATTTCTTATCAACTATTTTACTGCTTTATAACAGAAAACACTCTGCCACGTGATGTTGGATAAGTTGTCTTCAAAGTTAGTATTCATACAGTGGCGGGCTGTGCATTTTACACCTAGGCCTTCAATATCTTCCCGAAATTAAAACGCATTATAATAACCTCACAATGACATTCTAGGGCTTTTGTATATATTATACAAAATATAAATAGGCTACATCGTATTTCTTTTAAGTTATATTTCTTAACGTTAGTATGTCTGAACACAGAAATACCACTATTTTGTTCACCCAGAAGTTTTGCAAACTACCGAAATTTGTCTTTTCTCCCTGAAGGTGGCTTTAAGAGGCTAGATCTGTGTAACGGTATCCCCTGGGAGGACGTTTGGGGGGGTCTTGTATGTATTTATGTATGTGTATATATAGTGCGTTGTTTTATGTTCCACCTCTAGGTTGGGTCATTGTTTTGTTAGGGTTAATTGTAGGGAGTCTGGCTCCCTCTTGTGTTAGAATATGGTTTGTCATTTCTAGTTTATACTGCACACACCTGATGTACATTTCTTTTGATTATTCCTGTCTCTCACTTAGTTATGTGTATTGGCTGACTATTTAGGTCTATGGGTGTCATGTGGGTGTGTGCCTCATTGTTCATGTCGGGTTCTTCAGATGGAACGTGGCTATTACTCGCCGTAAGTGTTATAGTACCTGGTTATTGTCTTTGTTCTGAATCTCTGAAATCAGAGTAACTTTGTTTTTTAGCAAGTAGTGTTTCATAGTACCTTCGGTTTTGTTTTCTTCTTGGGTCTCAAGTGAAGCTGCTTGCTTCGACTGTTTGTCTACCAGGCTATTACATTAGTTGTTTGGCTGTAAATAAATCTACAAGCATTCCTCCTTGCACTGGTCTCCTTATATCTATATACATACAGAATCGTGACAGAATGAGGCACCTAAAAAATGGAGTACCGCGGGAGGAACACCTAGCCGTCTCTGCAGCTAAAGAGATGGCAGCTCAACCATGTACAGAGGAGACAGAGGAGCAGGAGTACAGACGCCCGAGACGGTACTTCGGTTACGAACCGCCGATGTTGCCTAAAGGACTACGATCTGTGTCAGAGCATTGTTCTCAGCCTCCAGGAGGGGCTCGCAGAGGATTACCCGTCCGGGAGACACAACCCACGGAGCGATTTCACCTGGTTAGCATGTGGGACATTGACAGCTCTGACGAGGAGCCCTTTGACATGGAAGAGGAGGTGAGATGTTCTTGGGATGAAGAGGAAGAGGACTGGGATTTCCCTGGCCCTAAGGTTCAGGGTGTTGGCTTACTAGGTAGGGCTCCCCATCTTGGTGTTGGGTTTCCCCAGTTTCCTGCCAAATCCAATAGCACCCCTAGCTCTTCCAGCTCTCAGGCTGGTTGTTTCTCTGGCTTTCAGGCCAGTTCCCCTAGGCTCACCGTAAATGCCCCTAGGCTCTCAGT
>JACXGM010011977.1:8728-24546 GCA_016801145.1 Umbra pygmaea
TGTACACTCCAGATCACTGTTCAGTACATAGTATATTGCTATTATTACTATTATTATTGTTTTAAAATTTCTTCATATTGTATATAATTTTTTAAGCCCACTGTGTAGATGTGTCGAGCCATGTCACAAGAATTTCTCTGCATAGGATGATGTGATGTCATTCGATGCATATGACAAATAAACAACTTTGACTTTGACTAATACACCTTATCCAGATGAAAAGTAAAACCAAGATCATGTGCAGACATGGAAAGAAGAGGAGTTGTAGAGTATGTTTTCTGTTGGTGTGAAGATGTTGTCCGTGTCATAGGTTCCTGTCCATGTTGGAGGAGGAAGTGTACGGTCACAGCTCTCCAATCTGGAGTCAAGACTTCCTGGCTGGATCCTCGGGAGGGCAGATCCCTATCCATACTGGTAAACACATGACCTTTGACCGGTAGCCATCTTGTCCAACACAGTTGATTCTAAATGTGACTGGTGATTATTAATAATATTGTTGGGGAAAGCCACAAATATGGGGTGTATTCTTGTAGCGCAGTCTGAACTTTTGTTTCAACCCAAAATGTATAATTATCGGCAGATCAAGCATGGTTTGAGGTGCTTTTTCTAGAATTTGTGTAGAATTCCACAGTTAAAACAGTATCAGTTTAGATGGGAAATGATTCCCTAAACTACACAGTGCATTTTTTTCCATCTGAACAGAAATTGTAAATAGGATATGATGAGTTGTGCATCCACAGCGGTGAAATTGGGCAAGCGCCCGTCTAAATTGAATGAAATCTATGCATTTTAGGCAGTGGTTTTGTGTGTAAAAAAGCACGTTATAATGTAGGGAAACATTGTCAGAGAAAGAAATATCATTTTCATAAGCTGGTCATTTGAACGTGACAAACAAGTTTCACCCCTGTATTATTGACAGTGATTAGTGCACCCCCGGTGGCCAGACCTCAGTACTACAGCACCAGCCCATTGCCAGTGGACCTGTCCAGCTGTGGCAGTGTCAGTCCTGCCAGGAAGGCCTCTTCTGCTCTGGAACCAAGCCCAGGTAAACACAACTGGATCTAGCCTGATTTGGATCAGCTTGGCCTCCACAAAGAGGACATTAAATATTACACAGGCTGCAGGTTGGTGTCCGGGGGCCACGTAACATTATCTACCTGTGTAGGTGGGGAGAAACGGAAGCCATCTGAGCCCCTTTCCCACGAGGAAACTAAGAAGCCCAGGATTGTTGGGGACATTCCCTTAGAACTCATAAACGAAGTCATGGCAACTATCACAGACCCCGCCTCCATGCTGGGACCAGAGGTAACTGGCAACATGATCATCCAATCACACACTAGCCACTACTACTGCTGTTTCCATCAGTTAACAGGCTCCATTCCATTGAATTTTAAAACCAGTTTGTGATTATTTGATTATAATTTTGCAGATTAGGAACCAGGCTATTAAATCATTTTATAGGTCATGATGATAATGATGATGAACATAATGAATAATATAGATATGATGATGGTAATGATAAAGACACTAATAATAATTTTGATAATAAAGATTTCTGTTGATTCTGAGTCAGGTTGACTTGGCCCTCTTCCCCCAGACCAACCTGCTGTCGGCCCATTCAGCCCGTGATGAAGCAGCCCGTCTGGAGGAGCGGCGGGGGGTGATAGAGTTCCACGTCATCGGGAACTCCCTTAACCAGAAGCCCAACAAGCGGATTCTGATGTGGCTGGTTGGCCTCCAGAACGTCTTCTCCCACCAGCTGCCTCGCATGCCCAAAGAGTACATCACGCGCCTCGTCTTTGATCCGTGAGTGGCATGGACACTTATAGACTGATTCCTAAAACAAGTCAAAATATATTTGACTTCATATATGTGAATTTACACAGTTTGTCTTTAACCCTAATGCAGAAATTGTACTCACTTGTAATACACTGCTAAAATAAAAAAGGGAACACTCAAATCACACATCAGATCAAAATCAAAATCTTTACTGTACATTATGTAATTTGTTAAGAAGAAAATGGCCTAACAACGGTTAGTGGAGACCAAAAACACCAACCGATTAAGGGCTGGATTTAAACTCACACCGAAAATCAAACTTAACAATTAAAATCACAGGCTGTTCCAACTTGAGTGAATTTCATCAAGGCAACTTACATAATGTAACTCAGTAGTATGGCCCCCACGTGATAGTATGCACTCCCGAAAACCTCTGGGCCTGCTCCTGATGAGATGGCGGATGGTGTCCTGGGGGATCTCCTCCCAGACCTGGATCAGGGCATCAGTGAGCTCCTGGACAGTCTGTGGCGCTACTTGGTGGCATCAGATGCACATATACATAATGTCCCAGAGGGTCTCAATTGGATTCAGGTCTGGGGAACGTGAGGGCCAGTCAACGGCATAGATTGCCTTTGTCATCCAGGAACTGCCTACACACTCTGGTCACATGAGGCCGGGTATTGTCCTGCACCAGGAGGAACCCAGGGCCCATTGCACCAGCGTAATGTCTGACAATGGGTCTGAGGATTTCATCTGGGAACCTAACAGCAGTCAAGGG
Organism: Umbra pygmaea; assembly: GCA_016801145.1. Lineage (NCBI taxonomy): Eukaryota > Metazoa > Chordata > Actinopteri > Esociformes > Umbridae > Umbra > Umbra pygmaea. The sequence continues at coordinate 11,286 of JACXGM010011977.1, forward strand.
TACCGTTGGCTAGCATGTGGAGGTCTGTGTGACCCTCCAAGGATATGCCCCCCCAGACCATCAGTGACCCACCCCCAAACCAATCATGCTGGATGATGTTGCAGGCAACATAGCGTTCAACACGGCTTCTCCACTCTTTCACGTCTGTCACCTGTGAACCTGCTCTCATCTGTGAAGAGAATGGGGCACCAATGGCAGACCTGCCAACTCTTGTATTCTCTGGATAATCAATCAATCAAATTTAATCAAATTTATTTATAAAGCCCTTTTTACAACAGCAGTTGTCACAAAGTGCTTTGACGGACACCCGGCTCGAGAGCCCCAAGAGCAAACAACACAAGTGATGCAGAGTGGCTAGGAAAAACTCCCTAGTAGGGGAGACCTAGGAAGAAACCTAGAGAGAGGTCAATCGAGCTGCACGGTTTTGTCAATCGAGCTGTTGGGGTTTGAGCACAGGTCCCACTAGAGGACATCGGGCCCTCATGCCACCCTCATGGAGTCTGTTTCTGACAGTTTGGTCAGAAACATCCACACTAGTAGCCCACTGGAGGTAATTTTGTAGGGCTCTGGCTGTGCTCCTCCTCTTCCTTCTCACACAAAGGAGCAGATACCAGTCCTGCTGCTGGTTTGATCCCCTTCTACGGCCCTGTCCAGGTCTCCTCGTGTAACGGTCCGTCTCCTGGTATCTCCTTTATGCTGTCAAGACTGTACTGGGAGACACAGCAAACCAGTAGTGAAAAGGAACATGGGGGGGTCAGTCATGGGAGGGTTCTTTATTTTTTATTTGCTGAAGTACAACGTATAGACGCATTGGAATACTTGTGCGGATCACTGTCAGTAATAAAAACAGCAATCGCAATAAAAAAAAGAGAATATAAAACACTGCAAATAAGGCCCACATACTAATAAATAACAATAAGTACAGTAATATGCACGACAAAGAGATGAGGTAAGTATGCGAGTGTCTACACACGTGTACACATGTGGTCTCAGTGTATCAGAGTCTGAGGTGGGACACTTCAGACCAGATAGAATGTCCTTAGCCAGCAGTCTAATGGCTGCCGGGTAGAAACTGTTTTGAAAGCGCTTCCTATTTGCTTTATTGCTCTCTGGTCTATGGTGTCTCAAAACCTGACCAGAACATCTCCACCTAAACAGAGAATAACTGGGATGGTATTGATCCTGGATAATGGATTGGCTCTTATTTCTGCAGAGGTCTGTGTACAGGGTTTCTATGGAGGGTTGCTGTGTCCCTATAATGCTCATGGCTGATTTAATAATCCTCTGTAGGACCTTGTTCTCCTTCACTTTGGTGTTACCATACCACACAGTAATTAGGGACCTAATAAAATACAGCCTCTGCTGAGCCTTTTTCACAGTGGCCATGGTGTTCTCTGACCAACCGAGTGTCAGTAATGTGCAGGCACAGAAGCTGAACGTTTTGAACATGCTCCACCACAACACCTTTGATTTCCAGGGGTTGTAAAGGGGGAGCTTTATTCCTGAAATCCAGAATAAGTTCCTTGGTCTTCCGTGTTAAGACAAGGCAGTTTTCCTCCCCATAGGCCAGTATTTTGTCCACCTGCTGCCTGTAATGCGCCTCATCATTACCGCTAATGGGTCCCAAGATGGTTGACTGCAAATTTGTAGATCAGAAAGGATAAAGAGCGTACAATTGTCTGTGTCTACCACCTGCAAAACCATTCCCTTTTTGGGGGTTGTCTTGCTGTTTCCTCCAGTGTACCTGTTGTCGCTTTAATTTGCACCAAAACAGGTGACATTGATTCACAGTCGCTTATGCTTCCTAACTGGTCCGATTGATATGAAGTTTAATTGACTTGGTGGTATACTGTGATGATTTTGTGAGCTGTTGAGATTACATCATTATGATAGTGCACTGTTCACTTCCTCTCTATACAGGAAGCACAAGACTCTGTCGCTGATCAAAGATGGACGTGTGATTGGAGGGATCTGTTTCCGGATGTTTCCCTCACAGGGATTCACAGAGATCGTTTTTTGTGCTGTCACCTCCAACGAGCAGGTCAAGGTAAGATGGTGATCCCAGATATGTTGCTCCTTATGTTCATATACAACAATAAATATTAATATCTTCATACTCAGATATTCACACATGAAATTGCATCCCCCCATCTAAGCCTCATTTTGCCAATATGCAATACCTTTTACGCGATTTTACAGAAACCCACACTAGCCGACTCCGCTTCTCACATTGTTCAATCATACACTTGAGAGTAACATAAACAAGCCTTGGTAGCTATTTAAATGTTTGTTACATTTAAAATGTATTCTTAACTAAATAAGTAGCATACAACAAATGGCATCTAAAGTAATCAACGACGATGGTGGCAAAGTGTTTCCTACCAAAATGTTCCAAACTTCAGCAATTTCCCTTTTGCTTTTCCTATTGCTTTTTCTAGTCTTCCTATTGTAGCCTTCATTCCACCTCGATCTACAGAAAGTTGATAATAAATGTGGTATTACTGAGGTCCTTATTAAATAACTACACTCACCTTTCAACCAAGTCCATGGGATTTATTAGACATGGGGTTTATCAGACATGGGGTTTATTAGACATGGGGTTTATTAGACATGGGGTTTATTAGACATGGGATTTATTAGACATGGGGTTTATCAGACATGGGGTTTATCAGACATGGGGTTTATCAGACATGGGGTTTATCAGACATGGGGTTTATCAGACATGGGGTTTATCAGACATGGGGTTTATCAGACATGGGGTTTATCAGACATGGGGTTTATCAGACATGGGGTTTATCAGACATGGGGTTTATTAGACATGGGGTTTATCAGACATGGGGTTTATTAGACATGGGGTTTATTAGACATGGGGTTTATCAGTGGACTACAGGAAGAAGGCAGTGTGAAACAATAAGCTTGTACCAGTCCATGTTACAGCATGAACGTAAAACCTTTTAATATGTAAGTAATAGTAAAAACAATTGTCACCCAAGAGAATTCATGGAAAAAAGTTTATGCTTTTCACAAAATAAATAACAAATTTACCCATTTAAAAATGCGAAAATGTACTTCTCTATTAGTGTTTTTTTGGGCTCAATGCAGGACAAGATGCATTACCATGAGCCACCACTGTGTAATGTTTGAGATTCTATGTGGATACTTTGAACTGTTGCATTTGGTTTCCAGGGATACGGCACTCATCTGATGAACCATCTGAAGGAGTACCACATTAAACACGACATTCTGAATTTCCTTACCTACGCAGACGAGTATGCCATCGGCTACTTCAAAAAGCAGGTCAGTAGGCCCCTTAGCTGCTTCAAAAAGACCCACTTTGAGTTGACATTTGACGACGAGAGACACATGATTAGTCTATTCATGACATGGACCGCTGTCCATCTCCATTCCTCTCTTAGGGGTTTTCTAAAGACATCAAGGTTCCGAAGGCCAAGTATGTGGGATATATCAAAGATTACGAGGGAGCTACGCTGATGGGCTGTGAACTGAACCCCAGTATTCCGTACACAGAATTCTCTGTTATCATCAAGAAGCAGAAAGAGGTGTGTGTTTTGTGTACCCTATGTGTGTACCCTATGTGTTCCAAAGCTGATGTGTATGGAAACCTTCAGTATCCCGATAAATTAACTGGATATACTAGCTGGGCCCAGAGGGTCGAGCACTAGTCGAGGTAAGACGCTGGTTAGCATTATCTAATGTGTATTTTTTGTGTATATACTTGGATGAGCGTGACGTCAAATTCAGTCTGTATGAATTGGAGCTATGTACGTGGTATAGCTATCGATCGACTTCAGAGGATTTACTGACAGATTGTATTGGTGAAGGAAGTGGTGAATGGTTAATTAGCTCAATGTGTTGTTTTAGGCTAAGTTGTCAGTCGACATGGATGTACTGGAGTAGGTTAGCGTGATCTAGCGTGTATTATTTGTGTATATGCTTGGATGAACGCAACATAAAATTATGGTTGACAGTTCAGTCTCAGTCTGAATGAATTGGAGCTAGCTAGGTGGTATAACTCCTAATCGACTTCAGAGGATTTAGTCACCTTTTGTATCATTCAAGGACACAGTGAATAGCTAACTATGCAACAGGCTTCTTGCCGTATTTGTCAGAGGCAATGGGCTTGTAGATGAATTTTTCACAGAGACGGTTGATGGGGCGCTAACTAGCTAGCTAGCATATTTCTTGTGTTGATGAATATTTTGCAATCACTGCAATGTAATTTCCAAACATATTAGTTGAAAGATTATTGCTCAATCTGTATCTACTGAAGCAAGATAGGGCATATAGCTCCCGGACAATTTCGTGACCGGTGGTAAATGTTAGTAGTTAAGGTGAATAGCTAACTAGACCACGGACTTGGGATTCATTCAACGTCACTCGAAGCAACTAAGGGGGGGGGGGCACTAATTTCGCTTTGAATTCTGAACCTTGTGGAATTTCAAGCGCAGACTGACACAGAAGCGGCCAAAATGTAATCTGGGTTGTTCTCGGATACATTAACAGGCACAGCATTGTACAGGGATATGACATAAATCATATGTGGTAACATTAGTAAATACTACATTAAGTTGGTAGATTTACTGTGAAACATTGCTTTAAGCTTTGGACATTAAAGAAATTCAGATTTGACCACTTCAGTCATAATAGCTTAAATTTTAGCCCATAAATATTCCTGATAATATATCAGCATTTAGGCCTAAAGACATCAACTTGCATAATAAATGGTAATCAACTGTGTCAAATAACTAAGGTTAATAATATGGACCGATGAGGCAGCAGTATCTGATCACATTTAAATCAAAACAACCAAATTTATTTTATAAAATAAAAAAGTTATAAAACATTTATAAAAAATTATTTTATGTAATCCCTTACTACAACAGAAGTCATCACAAAGAGCTTTGACAGGTACCCAGCCTAAAATGTTGTTAATTTTCTCTTTGCTGCCTCTGTCTGCCCCTCCCTCCAACTGTTTTTCAGATTATAAAGAAGCTGATAGAGAGGAAGCAAGCTCAGATCAGAAAGGTTTACCCAGGACTTTCCTGTTTTAAGGAAGGAGTCCGGCAAATTCCCATTGAGAGCATTCCTGGAATACGTGAGTTTCTCACCCTGCCAATTTATGCCCACTAGTTCTACTTTTAGCAAAGCATCCAGGGATAATCTACAAATATGTAGCTTTGAACTGGGGTAGGACAGAAGTGTGGGGACTCTAATTTAACTTGGCACCTTGTCATCAGGAGAAACTGGATGGAAGCCTGTGGGCAGAGGGTAAGTAAATGTTTCAGCTCCTTGTCCATTATTTATATATTTATCAGCCAAACCAGTTCAATAGAGTTTTTTACCGAATGCTTGCCTGGTAAATTAAGACAGTTTAGTCATTGTAACTGCCACAATGGGTGAGATGACAACATCCTGTTTCCTGTTGCGATTCCAGAAAGGAGCTGAAGGACCCAGATCAGCTTTACTCCACCCTGAAAACAATTTTACAACATGTTAAGGTGAGGGACAGAAGGATGCACATGCCATGCACAAACAATCACACATACACATGAAAACAAATACACAGGAATACGCTAACAAACATACAGGTACATGCTAACAAACAGGTGCACACTAACAAACGTACAGGGGCCTACTCACAAACACTCAGGTCCACACTAACAAACACACAGTCACGCGCTAACACACACACAGTCACGCGCTAACACACACACAGTCACGCGCTAACACACACACAGTCACGCGCTAACACACACACAGGCGCACGCTAACAAATGTACACGCTAACACACACAGGCACGCGCTAACAAACACACAGGCGCACGCTAACAAACACACAGGCGCATGCTATCAAACCCACACAAACACACAGGCACATGCTAACACACAGGCGCACGCTAACACACACACAGGCGCACGCTAACAAACACACAGGCGCGCGCTAAACAAACACACAGGCGCGCGCTAAACAAACACACAGGCGCACGCTAACAAACACACAGGCGCGCGCTAACAAACACACAGGCGCACGCTAACAAACACACAGGCGCACGCTAACAAACACACAGGCGCACGCTAACAAACACACAGGCGCACGCTAACAAACACACAGGCGCACGCTATCAAACACACAGGCACACGCTAACAAAATAGGTACTCGCCAAAACACAGGCACATGCTAACACACAGGCACGCACTAACAGACACACAAACACAGGTGCATCCTAACACACAGGTGCACACTAACAAACACAGCTACATGCTAGCAAACAGACAGGCATATGCTAACAAACACAGGCACACGATACCAAACACAGGGTTGGCAACTTTGGGACGTTGGCTGGCGTGAGACTCAGTGAGCGCGCGCACAGAGAACACTTTTGGTAACCCTAACCTTAGAAATGTCATTCTTTGTTTACTATAATATAAACCATGATTTATGCAAAAAAACAATTAATAGAATGGAAACGCTTATTTTTTTTACTGCTGAAAGCATGAGAATCACGCCAGATGCTTGAGAGTTGGCAACCCTGCAAACACACTGGCACCTGCTAACCAACACAGGCACACACTCAAACTTTTGTTTTATGGGTCATAGAGTCACCAGAATGCCTGGCCTTTCATGGAGCCAGTGAAGAAGACTGAGGCTCCTGGGTACTACCAAGTAATTAGATTCCCCATGGGTATGTATGGGAAAACATGACAAATTGAATTAGTAATGTTAAAAGAGGTCCTAGTTTGATTAACAGTCAACACCAGAGGTTCATGTCAATGTGTTGTTTTCCCCAGACCTGAAGACAATGTCGGAGCGACTGAAGAGCAGGTACTACACCACGCGCAAGCTCTTCATGGCAGACATGCAGCGCATCTTCACCAACTGTCGCGAGTACAATCTCCCAGAGAGCGAGTATTACAAGTGTGCCAATTTGTTGGAGAAGTTCTTCTACACCAAGATCAAGGAGGCGGGCCTTATCGAGAAATTAGATAAGGCTTAGATCGAATGATTTCAAATGTTTTTTATTTTCTTATTCTTTATTTTTCTACTTGCATTTAACCAGAAAAACTGTTCAATATATATCTAGAAAGGAAGAGAGAGGTTTGTCAGTATACTCTATCTCTGTTCTTTTAACTTCTCTTTGTTCTTGCCATACTGCCTGCTGTATTTTATTAGTCTCTGCTTCTACTTTGTTCCACCTTTTCTCTGTTGACTCAGGAAAATGGTAGTCATACATAGAAAGTCCTCCACTGTACAGCTAACCTAACCCTAGCTAACCTAGCCCTAGCTAATCAACCATAGCTAACTTAGCCCTAACTAACCTAGCCCTAGCTAATCAACCATAGCTAACTTAGCCCTAACTAACCTAGCCCTAGCTAATCAACCATAGCTAACTTAGCCCTAACTAACCTAGCCCTAGCTAATCAACCATAGCTAACCTAGCCCTAGCTAATCAACCATAGCTAACTTAGCCCTAACTAACCTAGCCCTAGCTAATCAACCATAGCTAACCTAGCCCTAGCTCAGTGGTCCTCCTACCCTTCCATGGAGGGCCTAGTGTATGCAGGTTTTTTGCTTTTACATAGTACAAGCCTGATGGAGTAGCACACTAATTGGTTAGGATCTCCCCTCACCTGGCAGTCTAGGTCCTAATTATGCTCTAATTGAATGGAAAGACCAAAAACCAGCATACACTAGGCTCTCCATGGAAGGGTTTGAGGACCACTGCCCTAGCTAATCAACCATAGCTAACCTAGCCCTAACTAACCTAGCCCTAGCTAATCAACCATAACTAACCTAGCCCTAGGTAATCAGCCTTACACATGTAGATTCATTCGATAAGCCACCACCTGGTTGGGAGATGTTTTGGGGTGACATTGAACCTGAACGCTTGTCTGACGTCAGTTTGGAGCATTTTACCCATTAATAATAATTATTTGGATTTCGGTGGGGCTGAATTAAGATCTGTACCTATGGGAACCATAATAGTCTGATTAGTTGTCATTTGTGTGTTTTACCCAACACATGTGTACAGCATGACGTCATGAGTCCTGTATCCCTAAAATAATGAGGTCGAAGCATAGAAATAGAATGGATAGAAAGGCCATTGAACTGCTTGGCGTAGTCATTTGATTAGTATAACAACAAAATGGCGATTGTTATTAGTTGTCACAGTGACAACATGCAAATCAGTTTAATGTGGAAGTAGGGCGCTAGATCTTTGCAATGGAAGGGTACACATAAAAATGGCTGCCGCTCTGGCCATTCTGCTACATTTATTTGAATTGGAATGGCCTTTCTATCCATTTTATTTCTATGGGTCAAAGGTTGTATGTATGTTACTAGAGTTCATCCTGCCAAAAAAAAGGAAACAAATATATTTTAAATCTGTATGTATGAATTTTAACTCTTAAATCTTCTTGAATTAATGTATATTTTTATGTATATTTTTTTGTTCTTTTTAAACTAAAAGGGTGGGAAGGATTTTCTGAAAGTTTCCCTTTTTGCTGGTCCGTGAAAAAGTCCCATAGGGCAAAAGGTGACCATGGAAATGCACTAATTTATTTTTAAAGCAAGTATTCAACAGCACTTAGATATTAAGGGTCTCCATGGAAATGCACGCTATGAACTAAAATGGCTAATTTATGTAGAGTTTATCCTTATTTATGTGCTGTAATTTAAAGTAACAATGCTTACAAAAAGTCTTAATTTATTCTTATTATTTCTGTCTTACAAATGGTGATTGGCACCTTTGTAACCTTGGAGATAAAAGAAAAAAGATTGTGCAATACAATGTAGTTTTGCTGTTTTGTATAAAGATGTTTGTACTTTTCAAACTTTAGGAAATCTGGATTTTGTAATGTCTGGAAGAGTTATTACATGGTCTTTGTACTATGTAACCTATTTTATAGAATGATTAAAATAGAAGTAAAAGGAATGGATTAAGAGTCTTGTTTTTCCTGCTGAACTTTATCATTTCCCCCCCTTCCAATTGTTCTTCGTTGCTTTCCCCCACTTACGCTGCCTTGTTGGCAGCTATGCAACCCCCCCGACAGATGCTGGATGGTAAAGCTCGTTGAAATGGATCATCCAACCACATCGCCAAGCCTGCAGATTTATTTTTGCACTACTTTTCAAACATGGAAACCTTTAGTCAGTTCATGTACGGGATATCACTCACCAACTATATATCTGCCGTTGAATCCACAGCTGCCTGATCTGCACACGAGATTGCTGGAGAGCCACATGCCAAGGTAGAATCTGACGAATCGATGCCAAATTGCACTTCGTCTCATGCTGGAGGTCCGGGCAGTAAGAGAACCCTTAGTCAGGCTCGATCCACTGACTATCATGGCGTAGACTGTTCTGCAAGGTAGCGACTTAGTCCACGTGGACCCAAAACTTTTTTCTAACCCCTGAAGTTCTTTTCCACATATTATTGTGTTAATATGAAATCCAAGGGGATGTAAATTAGATTTTTCTTCCAAATGATCAAAACCAAACAGTCCATACATTGTTCGAAAATAATCCTGATTTAAAAAAATTTATTTCATAATTATACACCTCAATAAGATGTGTTGCAACCACCTGTAGAAGTAATGTAACTCATTTAAACAGAGACCACCTGTAGAAGTAATGTAACACATTTAAACAGAGACCACCTGTAGAAGTAATGTAACACATTTAAACAGAGACCACCTGTAGAAGTAATGTAACACATTTAAACAGAGACCACCTGTGTGCAATTATGGTTTCTGTTCCCAGAGTTGGTTAGAACAAATCCTAACCAAAAAATGGAATAAGGTTTTTCAAAACCACCAGTAATGGGTAGGATATAAGAACATTTCCTAAGTATTAAATATCCCCCAGAGCAGTTAAATCCATATTAATAAATTAAATACAATAGGGCACAACTGTGATTGTGTGTGTAAAAGGCTGTCTTCAGCAATTCAATGAGAAGGGCACTAGTCAGGGAGGCAATTAAGAAGTGTACGGACAATAAGGAGTTCAAGTCTTCCATGGTTGAGCTGAGAAACACTGCAACAACCTGTTTTTTTCCAAATAAGTATGCTTTATGGCAGTGGTCCTCAAACCCTTCCATTAAGGGCCTAGTGTATGCTGGTGCATAATTAGGACCTAAACTGTCAGATGCGGGGAGAGCCTAACCAATTAGTGAGCTACTCAATCAGCCTTGACCAAAGTAAAAGCAAAAACCTGCATATACTAGGCCCTCCGTGGAAGGGTTTGAGGACCCCTGCTTTATGGGATTGTGGCAGAAATAAAGCTGCTTGTCTGATGAGACATAAAACGGAGTGTTTGCATCGTAACACTACATTTGTGAAGATGGAACCCTGAATGTACGCAGCAAATTACAGCGCAATCCTGGGAAAGATACATCATCCAGAAGGACAATGATTTGAAACATACAACCAAAACTAGCCAGAAATTATCTGGCCAGTCCAAGCTCAGACCTCAGTTGAACTAAGAATATGTTGAAAGACTAAAATAAACACTTTTCACCAATGGTCTCCATCCAACTTGGAGATTTAGCAATTTTGCAAATACAAGTGGGAAAATATTGCTTTGTCCAGATATTCTAAGCAGTTAGACTGCTAGAGGCCTGTGCCAAATATTAGCTAACAGGACAAATAATTATCGAATCAATTATCAATTTTGTATTTATAATTCATTTAGAAACATTAGATTTGTAACATTTTAACTGCCTATTTTTGGACAGAAAGTTTATTGATAATAAAAGCAACACTTTACAAAAACGGGCTTGTCGGACATTACAGATTTAAGAAAAAAGATTTAAAGGTACAACAGGAAACATTTAAATAGTAAAACTGAATTGCAAAAACATAAGCATTGAAGCTATGTTAGCGACATCCAACAAAAGACTCATTGTACTTCTCCAATGACAACTGGCTCTTCATGGACTTCCTTGGCTTGAAGATGGGCGAGCGAAGGAACTTTGTGTCTGTAAACTTGTCTCCACGCCGCAGTTTCCTGTGAGAAAACAGCTGTCAGACACAGCTACAGTGCTATAGGGAACCTACACTGGGTTGTCATAGGAGTATTTCTTCGGCTGCTTCAACGGCCGTGGAACCAGTGCCAGTTTGAGTCAGTTCTTTGCGCAAGCAACATATTACTCTGACACCCAAGTGTGTTACTCTCAAACAAATGTTGTTTTACAAAACAGAAGAAATCCTACACATTTCATTTTTGGCTTCTGTGTGACAGGTACTAGGTATAGGCTATATTTACAAATGTAATCTGGGACCGCAACCAACAAAATAATGTTATTAAACTTTTTTTGGCCTGGATGTGTAATATGCTCTTAATATATGCATGAACACTAAGTAGAATGACTGTAAATGGCAATGGAGTTTAAATCAGGTCTTGATGACAGTACACAATGTTCAGTGACCCTTACTAGCTCAATAGCCCCACATTTACAGCCAGTGGCCTAAATCGCACACTGCATCTTTAATACTCACACATGTAGGGAGGGTTCTTTGTAGTCCACAGCCGTCGAGGAACGCCTCTTTCGGGCAAGGACTGGAGTGGAGCATCGGTCTGAAGGGCGGGAGCTCTTTGAAGAGAACGTCCGATAGGCTGAAGGGGTAAGATTGGTCACATCACAAAGACTGAAGCCACGCCCAGCCCTGACACCAAGCCCACCTGTGGTCAGAAGAGAAGGTGAGTTTTAGGTGCAGTGAAGTTGGTGGAAAAAAAGTGTAAAGTTCAAGTAAGTATTCATAAGACATCCAAGACACAGACATGCCAGAAGAAACTGGCAGACGCCGGTAGCTGGGTACACAGCCGGGTTACCAAGCCTGGAGTCAGAGTTGAGTATCTTGGCCCACGGATCGAGTCCGACTTCAGTCAAGACAAGTCTCCACATCTAAGATCAAGGTGAGTGTGGGAGTCCGAGTCACAAGTCTCTGTGGCTGAAGCCTTAGTTACAGTGGCCCTAAAGTCCAAGTCTCTGTGGCTGAAGCCTTAGTTACAGTGGCCCTAAAGTCCAAGTCTCTGTGGCTGAAGCCTTAGTTACAGTGGCCCTAAAGTCCAAGTCTCTGTGGCTGAAGCCTTAGTTACAGTGGCCCTAAAGTCCAAGTCTCTGTGGCTGAAGCCTTAGTTACAGTGGCCCTAAGTTCAAGTCTGAGTCACTGCAATATTTTGTATAAATGTAAAAGGTGTCCTGCCAATGCACAATAAAATTATAAATAGCAGTGATAAATAGTCTTCTGTAGGTAATAACTAGAATCAACTTGTTTTCCCTGAGAAAAACAATATTCAGAGTCCAAGACACCCAAAACTTTGGGTCATGAAAACTGTGGCTCGAGTACAACACAGCCAGTTATTATTTAGCGACCATTATTTTATCAGGCAAGATGACTGAGATAATCTCCTTCGTAGTAACAGCCTGGGTAGGAGAGGAGATGAATCAGCCAATTGAAAGCTGATGATGATTATGTTGCCATGACGGCCAGGACAATAGGGTAACACCCATACTATTATGCCAGCCAGTGGGTACAGTGACCAGAGTAGTCCCATGCTATACATAGAGGAGAAAGTGTAGTGTGAAAGACAGTAGTGATAATATAGAAACACATACCAGGCCTCTTGCATGCTTGCATGATCTGAGGTTTCTGAGGTGTACTACTGGCTGGTAACACAGAAGACTCAACAGGAGAGTCCCTGAATCCAGATAGGACATTGTTAATCCTCAGCATCTCTGCTTCCATTCCTGGAGTTACTGGAAGATCCTCTTCATCTTCTCTGTGACACTCTAGAACACAAAATGACCACCATCGTGTTCATCATAATTACAATAACATTTTCATCTTCCATTTTGTGCATGCATCTGCACAGCATGAAGATTTGCGAATTAACCAAATAATGAATTCTCAACATGTAACTAAAAAGTGCCAATACCAGTAAAGCAGGCCATCATGACAAATCTGAAAAGTCCATCAAAGACCTTGTCAAAACCTCAAGTATTAATCAACTGTTTGGTACGTTGTCAAGAAACAAAGAACTTATGAGAATGGCTAACAACCTAACAGGCTTATATTCTGTCAGCATTATGAGAATGGCTAACAACCTAACAGGCTTATATTCTGTCAGCATTATGAGAATGGCTAACAACCTAACAGGCTTATATTCTGTCAGCATTATGAGAATGGCTAACAACCTAACAGGCTTATATTCTGTCAGCATTATGAGAATGGCTAACAA
>JACXGM010011978.1:0-24444 GCA_016801145.1 Umbra pygmaea
TAGTACAATAACCAGAAACTGTAATGACACGTTTATTATTACCTAACTTTTGGATACTTGCATTTAAACAGAGCTAAAGAATTTCGGTTGGGAAACCCCTCCTATTCTGTGTCGCAAAGGATTGTGGGCTATATCAGCACGAAAAGCATGCAGGGTTGCATACTTTGAAAATCCCCCGGAAATAGTAGACCATCCGGGGACTGCTGACATACTATATTTGCGTACTATGGTTTGGGACATACTAATCGTAGTCTGGCATACTATTTAGTATGCATACTTTGCGTATTGAGACGCAACCAATGACCGTGTATTTATTATATAAGCGATCCAGATTTCAAATGTAAATGGTCTTATTAAAATATTAGTAATAATTCTTTATTTCAGATCCATATCACAATCAAATACAAAAACACAAAAAACTAATAAAACTAAAAAACAAACAAATGCAAAGCCTTCCACAATGTTCAATGTCTGACATACAGACATGTTCGCCAATGGATCCACAGTCCTGAATAAAATCTGCTAACACAGCGATTATATCGTTTTTTTACTCACATCCTACACAAATCTCTGCATGAGGTTACGTAAAACAGCAGAGCAGGTAGGTACCCCGACACTGACAAACATATGGCTTACACTGGAGCTTCTTGGAGCTCTCAGCAGCAGCCTCATGCAGTCATTATAAGCCACTTTAAGTTTCCTAATGCTGCCTTGCCTATAACGACACCACAGGTGGGCAGTATACAGAGGTGTACAATACGCTCTAAAAAGCAGGATATTCACAGATAAGGAGCACATGCTAAACTTACGACACAGCATGTTCGCTTGAGCATATAGCTTCCGCCACTGCCGATAGATATCTTTGTCATCAGACAGATAATTTGCAATAATATGGCCCAGATATGTAATCTCACTACACACACTGAGTAAAGCACCAGACAGATAGAAGTCAGGGAAGGCTGACTGTCTGTCTTCTCTACTTCTGATAATCATGATCTTACTTTTTTTAGCATAGTATTTTATATCAAAATCTGCACCATACTGTGTACATACTCTCAGAAGCTGTTGAAGACCAGGACTATATGGGCTAAAGATTACCAAATTATCTGCATACATAAGGTGATTAATTACTGAGTCACCAACACTACACCCTGTACCATATGCATTTAAAATCAAGGACAAGTCATTCATATACATATTAAAAAGAAAAGGAGACAGCAGTCCACCCTGGCGGACACCATTCGTCACTTGGAAGGGAACAGATGTTACATTCCCCCATCTCACTCTCATTGTCTGATGTGAGTACCAATAAACCAAGATTCTAATTAAAAAACCAGGGATCCCACTTTTAGACAATTTAAAAAAGAATCTCTCATGATTAACACGATCAAATGCTTTTGAGGCATCAATGAAGCACGTGAACATTGTAGAATTTTGTCTTTTATATTTATCTATAATTTCCTTTAGTGCAAATATACATAAATCAGTGCCATGCTTTCGTTTAAAACCCAATTGTTATCAGTATTCTACACAGTAGAACTGTCTCCAGCACCTTGGACATAACACTAGCCAGAGCTATCGGCCTGTAATTATCCGAGCTATTCAACTTCCCCACTTTATCCTTAATTACTGGTACTAGCACAACAGAGAGCATAGAATCAGGTAACTCTCCATGTACAAAAAACGGTGTAGCATATAGCCACCAGAGGGCACAGTTTTTTACTGGCAAGTTTAATATGTTCAGCTGTAATATTATCCAGCCCACAGGCCTTATTACCCCTTAACTTCAAAATTGCTTCATGGACTTCAGCAGAAGTGACAACAACATCATCACTAAACTCTACATTATCCACTACAAACAGATTACTTTTTACACAGTTTAACAGTTCATAATATTGTTTCCGCCATAACTGTGAAATTTCATCAGAACCACTCACACCATCTATATTAGATGGAAGCGATGTTTTATTTCTTTCCAGAAGTCATTAACATTATTTCTTTGCAGCTTCCATGCTAGTGAATCTGCCCTCATAGTGTGTTCATTTCTTTTAATATAGCGTAGCGCATATTTAAATCTTGCATTAGAACATTTTTTATTTTCTAACAAGGGACCATGCCGGCTTTTGCCTGACTCAGCCCATTTTTTAAAAGCATTCCGGGCCTCTACATGAAGCTCTTCTACATGAGTCTTCTAACCTGGCTTAGCATTGCACTCTTTTGCCCTATGTTTATATAGAGACCTGCTCGAGATACCGAGAGACTCCACAATAGCGTCATACAGGGAGCATAAATCCTTAGTGTTGTACATTCTAACAGTTCATATCCCGACACGATAAGGCATCTTTCGGAACCCTAATATTACCCAGCAAAGCATCAGAATGATTGACATATTTATTAAGATCTTTCTTAGGCAATTTCGACCAATTTATTTTCCCTACATTAAGTACTTTTCTAATAGAGTTTAGTGGCATATTTTCGAAATAGCTTAACACCAATAATAGCATGACGTCAGTGCTTAACTGCATCTCAACAGAAAACATTGAGTCTAATTTAAACATCCATTCCATCGTATGGATGATAAAACTACTCCTAGCACAACTACCAAAGACAAGAAAATATGTAGTGATTACCACAATTTGATCAAAAGTGCCGAATTGTTTACTAACTATACCTTCGGAAAAAAGCTGCTTCGTTGCACACCAATTTCACTCCACAGAGAAAAAGCTGATTAACAATCTACGTACTAGGATAAGTGTAACAGAGCTGTGTGACATTGTAATCAAATGTATACATTAAAATAGTTTGAGTATAACTAATATATACATAGCCTATAGGCCTATATACAGATCAGTCTCAGGTTGAAACTTCTGGGAGTTAAGTTGCATGCTTATGTGGCTTGGTTGGTTGTCCAAGAAGGAAAAAACAGAGCGATAATGAGTATTCCGTGAAGCTGCCACGGATTTAGAAGTTAAGTTTCTGTGGTAGTATCACAGATTTCTGAGGGATCACGTTGAATAATTTCGGATGTGGGTTCCATCAATTACTCCGACAACAAGGCTGCTATATTCATAAATGCAGTTTTTTTGTGCCTGCAAGGTGGGAATGTCCAGTGGAAATGAAATGAACCCAAATCATCACTGCTGCATTGTTGCATTTTCCCAGTTGCCAAACATCTTAACGTAGTGATTACTTTCTTTTCTGGCACTATGGCATTTCTGCGCTGTGTCGGAGATGTTAGCGTGTCTAATAAGATTGGTCACAAACATGATCCCTGCACGATCTATTCTATAGCGTCTTATTGACTCACTGTCATCCATTGTCTGCAACACATTTCTTCTCCCTCTTTGTAATTCTGCTGTTTTCTCCTCTACTGAAGGAACTCTTAAGCCTCTTAAAAGTCCTTGTCTGTACTCCTACCAATTTTGACCTTAGGACCTCTTTTAAGTGTCAAGATGCTTTCTGAATTACTATTTTCTTTACTATGATTTTTTCTTTAATTTGAAGAGTAAACGCCCACATTTCTACGAATTTTCTTAGAATTTCCTCACTAGGAGCTACTCTTTGCAATAAGATTTTTTATGAACACAGGCCCGGGGACCTCATTTTTAAAACTTTGCGGCGGTGTTGCGTCAGAAGTGGCGTACGGACGAAATATAGGACATGCAAACGCAAAGAAATATATTCAGCTTTATAAAATCATCCGTACGCACTCCCTACACCTTTTTTCCTTTATAAATCACAATCAACTCTAATACGTAGCGCAGCTTTTGCGGCTACATGTCTTGCCCTTATTTGCCCATAAATAGTCAGTGAAACGCCCCAGAATTAATATTCATTGATTGAGAAAGCATGGCACACACGGAGGAAAACCAGAAAAAGCCACTTCACTCAATGTGAAGTAGAAAATATTATTGGCGAGGTGGAAAAAAGGAAAATGTTGTTAGAAGGGTACAGTGTGCCTATTACCAATGGCCAAAAGGCGTTGGAGTGGCAAACGTTTGCAGATGCTGTAAGAAAGCCGGACCGTGGCCGAAATATAAAGGGGTCAGGCGATGTCAAAGCGTCTAGTGCTTCATCGCAAAATTGTTTCTGCCACGGGTGGGGGGAAATTGGTTACATTACAGCAACATGTCTGCATCACAAATTATTTTGACATTGGTGGAATGCAAATGCTTTCGATTAAAGAACGCATGTTCATTCTCGTTCATTGTCCTTATGGCATCATGAGTGCAGTCAATAGCACCGATTTCAATTGGGAAACCGGACAAATGCTTTTTTGTTTGACTGTTCACCCGCCGTGTACAGAAACTTAATGTAATTATGCGACAAGCCTATTATGCCGACTAACACGCCTGACATAACCCGGCTAAGGGTTGGCTGAGATATCCCTGACCTGTCAGTCCGTTCCATCTGGAAAGTGCCAGTCGCCAGAAATCCTGTTATGTGTTATGAAAGGCGCCAATAAATAATATGCATTATTAGGCTATTATTTTTATTATATTCTAACAGTGCAAGATCGGCTATTGTGCGTCATTACGCATTGTGATGGCATGGCTTTTTATAACCATCCATTTGATTTTATCTGAAAATATACAGATGTCGGTATTAATCTAATTGTAAATGGAAAATAGTTCTGCACAAATGTAATTTATTGCATATTTCAAAATGGTTAAGACATGCATCACGATGAAACTCATTTAAAAATGAAAAGAACTAAATGCATATAAATGAACACTGTTTCTGTATCTGATTACAACAGTTATACTATGAAAACAAAATTCCCCAATGGACAATAAATATTATCTATTTATTATCTATTTATTATCTATTTATTATCTATTTATTATCTATCTATCTATCTATCTATCATCTATTTATTTAACTATCTGTACCGCCAGACAGACATCGACAAGAATTTCAGTTTTAAACATGATTTTGTTCTGTTTACCATATTATTTATGAGGATGAATTACGTAACATGCCAAAATTACACATAATATTTGAGTGTTCTTTTTGCAAATATTTGCAATATGTGCTTAATTTGCATTTACGTTACAATCTTGTTTTATTTTGTTTGTTTTTCACTGCAGGCTGATAATTGTAAGCATGGCTTTGTGACATCTTCATATTATTAATGAGAGGCAGTATTTCGATTTCGTTAACACAACGCTCTGCACTTTCAGACAGATCTACAGAAGCCTACGTGTTTCATCCATCTGCCGACGGTGTCGCCATTTCTCATTTTACCTGTTTTTGTGCGTACGCATGGGTCAGAGTTGTCATGAAGGACTGTACATTTTCCCATCAAGTTTGCTTTTTATAAATCCCAATTATTGCGTAGAGAGCTGCGTACGTCTTCTTTTGTGTATACGCCACATTTATAAATGAGGACCCAGGTCTTGAATTGGTGTAATGGGCAAAATATATAGGCGTCTTCCCTCACCTATATATTAACATGCAATGGTCCATTTAGCCATCCCTAAATTTGCCATTTTCCCTCTCCTGTGTCATGTTACTCGTTAGTGTTACAAGGTCTCGGGTGTGAATGGGGAGCAGGTGTGATAAATTTGGTGTTATCACTCTTACCCGCCTTCATACCAGTCACTGGAAGTTCAACAATGGCAAAGAACTTTCTGAGGATCTGAAAAAGACTTGTTTCTCTACATGAAGATTGTCTAGGCAATAAGAAGATTGCCAAGATGCTGAAACTGAGCTGCAGCATGCAGGGGAGTTTCTGGCTAATCTGGAGTGACAGCGAGATCTTCCTAATGGCAGCGGCGGATCTGTGACTGCTGTTTGGCAGCTGTGGCAGCCAGAGAGCTGTCGTTCAGCAGTCAGCGCACTGACTAGTGTGGCCGCTGCGGAGACGGGTCTGTCTGCGAACTGCAAGAGAGAGGCGTAACTTGAAGGGGTCGTAATGTGAAGTTGTCCAAATCCTTGATGTAAATTCGATCTAAGCCTTACCCAATCCCTTACCCTAAACTTAACCACTCAGAAACCTTGCTGGCAACTCCATGTCACATGTGTTATGTCTACGCTATTTACTCTTCTCGCAGTCATTTTGGAACTAGGCATAACTTGAAGGGGCGTAACGTGAAGTCTTGCAGGCGTAACGTGAAGTCTTGCAGGCGTAACGTGAAGTCTTGCAGGCGTAACGTGAAGTCTTGCAGGCGTAACGTGAAGTCTTGCAGGCGTAACGTGAAGTCTTGCAGGATGTTTGACAAGCTGTGAGCCATACTAAGTCAACTTGATTTTTTTATTATTTTGTATATAGTTAATTGTCGTACTACGTGAGCTCAACTGTGTTTTGTAATCTTCAATGGCAAGAGGTTTTGCAGTCATTCATGCAGACCAATGAGCAAGACTTACAGCTGGCGATGCAAACTAAAATCAAACACAATATGCTTACAGTTCAGCTCACGTAGCACAGAGTTTGTGGTTCGACTGCTCAAGTCTTTTTTCCGAAGATGGCACCTGGCTGTATATGTGAACGGTACTGTCTTTTAAACTATATTTCTAATAAACTGTCTGTACACTTAGAAAAGTTCTCAATGCTTTGGTTTGCATGTAGGGATCCTCATTATGCTACCGTGTAAGTGTGGTGCTATTTTTAGCCTTGTTAGTGATATAATAATAATTATAATAATAATATCTTTAAACTTCATCCATTCCCTCACAACTAGCTTTAAATGATAATTATCAGTTTGCAATAAAACTGGGTACATTCGATTAGCATGACAACATTTCCCAGAGAATGGTCGATTTGTTAGCAATGTGTTTTTAACCCCTAGGTTCATTTTGCGCTGGAGTTGTCCTTTGAGCCACTGCATAGTATTTTTGATGGTGTGTTTAGGGTCCACCTGGCGATCTTCAGCTGTCTAGCAGAGGGCTGCAGGTTTTACATAAGAATTGTAGTGTATGTGGCAGCATCCATTTTTCATTCAATCCTCACCCAGTCCTCCCTGAAGAGAAACACCCCCACAACATAATGCACTACTAGTAATGGACTCATCATGGAACAGCCGGTTTTCTTAGGAAGTAATAACCGCTAGAATATATGTCAGGTCTGTGGCAGTTAGCGTGGTGTGTGATCTGGGAAGTGTCTGGTTTTACCTGAGCAAGTTAATAATGGTTAACCCAAGGTGCTGATCACTTGTTTAAATCCGGTATTTCACAAATACATTGTTTATAATTGCTCAGAAGCTTTGTTAGTGTCACTTTGATGTCGAGGGTTATAATGTGTCAGTTAATCTGGCAAAAGTTGGTTTTAATTTTTTTTAATTTCCAGGGTGTAATGTGACAATGTAATTTTTATGAAATGTTATGATGATTTCTATAGGCACTGTATGCTGGTTTTTAGCATGCCTTTCTAAGCCGATGGAAGATGATAGTATACGGCTGGGTATCGTATGGGACTGAATCGATACCTAAACCAATACTCGCTTCTTAAAAATAGCAAACAAATGCTTATTTTCTCGTTTTTTTATCATAGCAGGTTTGTTATAGATATAGTCATCCAGGTACACAGATGCATACTGTGACTTGTATTTGTTTGACACACACATCCCTGGTAATTCATTCTTTGACTGGTATTTATTGTTTGCAAAACACACATGAATAATGATTAAATATCTCAGATTATAGAATTCAGATTAAAAAAGTATTAAGATAAATACAACTTTAATTAAATAGGACAGTAAAAGAAGACATACAAAATGATAAGTAAATAAAATAAATTAAAATAAGGGAACAGATTCTGTTAGTCACACCAGGCTAATAGCACTCTTCTGGTAAACAATGCAATAATATCCACATTACTGGAGTCCACAGTTGAGAAGGGATGAATCTGCTTTACACTAATGTCACCACGGTGAATCTGCTTTACACTAATGTCACCACGGTGAATCTCCTTTACACTAATGTCACCACAGCCCTGTGACATTTTTACATTGTCTCAACAGTTAAAGTATCTTTAATCTGTCAGTGTAAAAGGACTGACATGAACTCATTGCAGAGCTGATGGTTGTCAAAATGAGACAAAGGAGGAAAAAAGGTTGTGTGACATGTTCACTACACTAATGAATAACAATAATGATGAGCTGTCTTAGGTAATGTTAGCTATGTCTGTGGTAATACAGAATGAGGACAGCGCTCATGTAAATGCGTAACTTATGTTTCTAGCTAACAGGTCACAGAAGCTTGCTTTGTAATGTTACACTCGCTCTAGCATAATTATTAGCTAGCCAAACTCTAAACTAGGCTAACTAAACTAACGGCGTAGTGAGAAAGCAGTTCACTCTTTGAAAGTAGCTAAATACACATGCTCGCTCTTACTAGCATGATTAATAGCCAAACTCAATAGGGTAGTTAAAGCTCAATTACCATTATTGTTAATAACAATGATTCATAATTATAATAGTTAATTGATGTTTCACAGTCAGACCTGCAGAGGAAGGACTGCTCATTTACACGCGTTTAAGTGACATTACACACATGTGGAGACACGCACACACTGGCCTCTTCATGGCAGTGTGTTGTTTCATTCAGCGTCATGTACCGAAAAATGGAACCGAAAGGAAACGTCCATTATCTGTAGACATGGCAACCGTTACCATTAAAGTAACCGGTTCTCAATACCCAACCCTAGCGGACGATATACACTAACAACTGTAATAATTGCAATTTGAGAATGAATGTGTTTGTTCTATATGAATGGCAGCAGGTCAATCCTAAATTCCACTGTTTACTTTACAGATAGCCGGACACGTTTTTTTTTAGAACAACCAAGACTTGAGCTGCAGGAGATGGATATATTTCCAATCAATGATAATAACAAAACATACTTGTAGCCTATCATAGACTTAATCTGAATATTGTTTTGTCAAGTTAAAATAGGATGTGTTTTAACTTGCATTTGGCTAAATAGTCCCAGAGAGCTACAGTTCATCTACATGTGTATCTAGTCAATGTGAGTCATATATTTTCTAGTTGCCTGAATGTATCTGTTTTTAATTATCCATTTACATTCATTTCCTGTCATGTTGAGCCATAGAACATTTTTGTTGGCATTGAACAGTAGTTAGCATCATTGTTCTTGTAATTCCATCCTGATGTCAAGCTGAGACCATGCTTATTATTAACAAAATGATCAGTATAATAATTACGATTTTCATGTGAGATCAAACCTATGGAACTATGATGAGATCGGCACACTTCAAATGAAATGCCTAATAATTTGTTGTGGTGTTTATTTATATGCTCTGTTCACAGTGTCAGTGTCATCCATGTCAATAATTCTGAGTATTCACTGAGTAAGACAGCGGAGTCTGAAGACGGTGTCTGTGCGGCTGGTCGACTGCAGGAAACATCAGAGATGGGTGGGTAAATAAAATTCCAAGCAGTCAGTAAACTGTCTCAAAATGATAATAGCACTTTTTACATTGATGACAGAGTTATATAATTTCACATTTAAGATCTTTACTAATAAATATAGCCATTGTTAAAATATTACAGAACCAGCTATGTTTTGATTTGTATTACAGTGGACAGCTCTAAGTGTCTCTTTCTCATTGGGAAGAGCTCATCTTCAGGAGAGGCTGAACAACATCTTGACAATGACAAGCAGTGTATCTCTAAAACGAAACTCTTGAAGAAACAATCCAGACGAAGTGGAGAGAAGCCTTACCGCTGCTTAGACTGTGGTAGCAATTTTATGACTTCGAATGATTTAAAGGTTCATCAGCGAATACACACTGGTGAGAAGCCTTACGGTTGTGATCAGTGTGGAATGAGATTTGCTCATTCAGGACACATGGTGGTACATAAGAGAATACACACTGGAGAGAAGCCTTATGGTTGTGATCAGTGTGGAAAGAGATTTACTTGTTCAAGTAACCTGGTGGCACATAAGAGAATACACACAGGAGAGAAGCCTTATGGTTGTGATCAGTGTGGAAAGAGATTTGCTTCTCCAGGAATCCTGGCTACACATCAGAAAATACATACAGGAGAGAAGCCTTACCACTGCTTAGACTGTGGTAGCACTTTTCTGACATCAAATGAATTAATGGTTCATCAGAGAATACACACTGGAGAGAAGCCTTATGGTTGTGATCAGTGTGGAAAGAGATTTATTCAGTCGGGAAACCTGATGGTACATAAGAGAATACACACAGGAGAGAAGCCTTATGTTTGTGGTCAGTGTGGAAAGAGATATGCTCATTCAGGATCTCTGGCTACACATCAGAATATACACACTGGAGAGAGGACTTTCCACTGCTTAGACTGTGGTAGCAATTTCATGACATCGTATGAATTAAAGCTTCATCAGAGAATACACACTGGAGAGAAGCCTTATGGTTGTGATCAGTGTGGAAAGAGATTTTCTCAGTCGGGAAACCTGATGGTACATAAGAGAATACATACAGGAGAGATGCCATTTGGTTGTGATCAGTGTGGAAAGAGATTTGCTTCTTCAGGAAACCTGGCTACACATCAGAATGTACACACTGCAAAGAAATCTTACCACTGCATAGACTGTGCAAGCAATTTTACGACTTCAAAGAAATTAAAGGCTCATCAGCGAATACACACAGGAGAGAAGCTTGTAATCAGTTTGGAAAAAGATTAGCTGAATCAGCAAAATTGGTTGCACATAAGAGAATACACACTGCAGAGAAACCTTATGGTTGTGATCACTTTTGAAACACAGAAGGAAATGCCACAATTGAAGGTATTATCTATACTTAGTTAAAAACTGTTTGGTAGAATCCTTGGAGGTGGAGTTTCACCATCTCATGCTTATGTGGCTCTTCCAGCTGACCTTTTAGTTGTCAATCAACCTCCCAATGAAATGCAAGTGCTGATATTTAGGTCACTACAATGAAATCTGTGAAATATTGTTGTTGATAAGGACCACTACAAATATTAGTGATGGGCATTCTGAATCAGTAACGTGAACTGATCATTAAGATCAGTTATTTACAAGCTTATTTTGAATATTGCATCTATATGTAATTATGGGACTATGTTGTTTACTGTAGTAACACACATTTTAATTTTTTCAGCATAGATCACATGAAATGTATCATTTTGGCAAATCAGCCCTGTTTTTATTTTTTCCAACAATAAGATTATTAAGTCTTGAAAAGAGGATAGCACAGGCTAGGTAAGCACTTGCCACTCTGCTAGTTCACAAGTACATTTTTGTGTAATATTTGAATAGATTTAGACCTACAGTGCCTATAGAAAAACATGCATGGCAACGAATGAATACATAATTGTTGAAACAAAGTTGCTTTCAAATGTGCTCCAGGCCAAAGTTATGGAAAGGCACAAGTTAGGAAAACGATACAAAAAGATTTCCAACACTTTAAATATCCCTCCGTTCAGTATAGAGTACCGTTCAGAGCAGTACTAAGAAGTGGCAAGCTTACGGCACAACCAAACCTTGCCTAGATTCTGCTCTACCTTTGACACTTACTGACCAAGCCAGGAGAACATTGATCAGGGAAGCTAATAATAGACCAATGGTAACATTGAAGGACTTGTATGACATTATGGCTGAGATTTTTGTCACATGCTCAGACTGACCACAACATGTCAAAAGCTTTACACAAAGCTAGCCTATTATAGCTTTACACAAAGCTAGCCTATTATAGCTTTACACAAAGCTAGCCTATTATAGCTTTACACAAAGCTAGCCTATTATAGCTTTAGACAAAGCTAGTCTATTATAGCTTTACACAAATCTAGCTTGTTGAAAAAGACTTCTGAAGCCAGCTTAACTGAGGACAAATTAGTAAGTTTAAATAAAACATTTAATATTGAGAACAAAATGTGTCTGAATGTTAGTTTAATGTTTATTGTGCTATTTTAGTAGCTATGTAGCAAGCAATACTTACTGTAAAACGTATACTTTTTTCAGATAACCTCTGCTTGTGTACTACTATCCAAAGCATTTTACACTGATGTTCTATTACTTTAAATGTTCATTTTGTAGGTTGATATTTTTTGAAAGGCTATATTAACCTATGGAAGATGATACCATTTATTTTGCAAAGCTGATGCTTTCATGATATGTCAATTGCAGAAATGTAATGTGTAATATTTAAGCCACAAGGAAGCCCAGCTCCACTCTGTCTACCCTGTCTATAGGATGATAGGAAAATGTATATTTGTTCAAGCCTAAGAGTGCTGCAGTGGTTGTTAGCTGACCTTAAAATCTGAACCATCAGATAAGAGGGAGCAATGGTAGAAAGGGACAGAATCTATGGATGCCAGTGTTTGTAAAAGAAAGAAGAAAAACCATCTGCTAAGTTTCAGGTGCAAAACAATGAACAAAGAAAACATATCTGGATTAAAATCAAATTATGATAAGTGTACTATATTACGTATTGGAGCACTAAAAGATTCAAATTTTACATTACAATGTAGATTACCAATAAAATGGACTGACGGGGATGTGGATATACTGGGTATACATATACCATATCAAAGATCGAGTTGTATTCAGGAGAATTATTTAACAAAACTAGCTAAAATAGATAAAATATTGCTACCCTGGAAAGGACAGCACCTAACTATTTGTGGGAAAATCACCTTAATCAACTCTCTAATTATATCACAGTTTACCTCTATGCTTATGGTTTTGCCTACTCCCAATGACATGTCTTTTAAACTATATGAACAAAAGGTATTTAACTTTATATGGAATGGTAAGCCAGACAAAATTAAAAGGGCATACTTGTATAATGAATATGAACACGGAGGTCAAAAGCTATTAAATATTAAAGCATTGGATCTTTCATTAAAAGCATCAGTTATACAAAAGGTATACCTGAATCCTAACTGGTTCTCTAGTAAGCAAATAAGAGTATTTCACCCATTGTTCAGTAAGGATCTCTTTCCATTTCTACAAATAACAGCTGACCATTTTCAGATAATGGAAAAGGAAACAATTTCTAAGACGTCGATATTTTTCAAACAAGCCATGAAAAGTTGGTTTTATCCACCTGAAAATAGGGACCAAATTTTACAACAATTATTGTGGCTAAATTCACATATACTAGTTGATAAAAAGCCTGTATACTTTGACAAGATGTTTGGAAAAGGAATAATGTTTGTAAATGACATTATAAATGAAGCCAGTGGAGTGATGCCATACACACAGTTAACAAA
Source organism: Umbra pygmaea (assembly GCA_016801145.1). Classification (NCBI taxonomy): domain Eukaryota; kingdom Metazoa; phylum Chordata; class Actinopteri; order Esociformes; family Umbridae; genus Umbra; species Umbra pygmaea. Next base: position 13,180 of record JACXGM010011978.1, read on the forward strand.
AACATATGGAAATGTTTGCTCCCTACAAAAATACAATCAAGTAACTGCAGCAATACCATATACTTGGAAGAAGAAAGTACAAGAGGGGAAAAAATCGGATCTTGTCTGTCAACCATATATCAAAGATCTCACATGGATATATACCAATTCCATTTCCATCGTATGGATGATAAAACTACTCCTAGCACAACTACCAAAGACAAGAAAATATGTAGTGATTACCACAATTTGATCAAAATTGCCGAATTGTTTACTATACCTTCAGAAAAAAGCTGCTTCGTTGCACACCAATTTCTCTCTCTTCACAGAGAAAAAGCTGATTAACAATCTACGTACTAGGATAAGTGTAACAGAGCTGTGTGACATTGTAATCAAATGTATACATTAAAATAGTTTGAGTATAACTAATATATACATAGCCTATAGGCCTAAATACAGATCAGTCTCAGGTTGAAACTTCTGGAAGTTAAGTTGCATGCTTATGTGGCTTGGTTGGTTGTCCAAGAAGGAAAAAACAGAGCGATATTAAGTATTCCGTGAAACTGCCACAGAGTTTGAAGTTAAGTTTCTGTGGTAGTATCACGTATTTCTGAGGGATCACGTTGAATAATTTCGGATGTGGGTTCCATCAATTACTCCGACAACAAGGCTGCTATATTCATAAATGCAGTTTTTTGTGCCTGCAAGGTGGGAATGTCCAGTGGAAAGGAAATGAACCTAAATCATCACTGCTGCATTGTTGCATTTTCCCAGTTGCCAAACGTCTTAATGTAGTGATTACTTTCTTTTCTGGCACTATGACATTTCTGCGCTGTGTCGGTGATGTTAGCGTGTCTCTAATAAGATCGGTCACAAACATGATCCCTGCACGATCTATTCTATAGCGTCTTATTGACTCACTGTCATCCATTGTCTGCAACACATTTCTTCTCCCTCTTTGTAATTCTGCTGTTTTCTCCTCTACTGAAGGAACTCTTAAGCCTCTTAAAAGTCCTCGTCTGTACTCCTACCAATTTTGACCGTAGGACCTCTTAAGTGTTAAGATGCTTTCTGAATTACTTTTTTCTTTACTAGGATTTTTTATTTAATTTGAAGAGTAAACGCCCACATTTCTAAGAATTTTCTTAGAATTTTCTCACTAGGAGCTACTCTTTGCATTAAGATTTTTTATGAATACGGGCCCTGGGGCCTCATTTTTAAAACTTTGCGGCGGATTTGCGTCAGAAGTGCCGTACGGACGAAATATAGGACATGCGTACGCAAAGAAATATTCAGATTTATAAAATCATCCGCACGCACTCCCTACACCTTTTTTCCTTTATAAATCACAATCAACTCTAATATGTAGCGCAGCTTTTGCGGCTACATGTCACGCCCTTATTTGCCCATGAATAGTCAGTGAAACGCCCCAGAATTAATATTCATTGATTGAGAAAGCATGGAAAACACGGAGTTAAACCAAAAAAAGCCACTTCACTCAATGTGAAGTAGAAAATAAATTGGGCACAGTGTGCCTATTACCATTGGCCAAAAGGCATTGGCGTGGCAAACGTTTGCAGATGCTGTAAGAAAGCCGGACCGTGGCCGAAATATAAAGTTGTCAGTCGATGTCAAAGTGTCTAGCGCTTCATCGCAACATTGTGTCTGCCACTGGTGGGGGGAAATTGGTTACATTACAGCAACATGTCTGCATCACAAATTATTTTGACATTGGTGGAATGCAAATGCTTTCGATTAAAGAACGCATGTTCATTCTCATTCATTGTCCTTATGGCAACATGAGTGCAGTCAATAGCACCGATTACATTTGGGAAACCGGACAAATTGTGCTTTTTTGTTTGACTGTTCACCCGCCATGTACGGAAACTTAATGTAATTATGCGACAAGCCTATTATGCCGACTAACGCGCCTGGCATAACCCGGCTAAGGGGTTGGCTGAGATATCCCTGACCTGTCAGTCCGTTCCATCTGGAAAGTGCCAGTCACCAGAAATCCTGTTATGTCTTATGAAAGGCGCCAATAAATAATATGCATTATTAGGCTATTATTATATTCTAACAGTGCAAGATCAGCTATTGTGCGTCATTACGCATTGTGATGGCATGGCTTTTTATAACCATCCATTAGATTTTATCTGAAAATCTACAGATGTCGGTACTAATCTAATTGTAAATGGAAAATAGTTCTGCACAAATGTAATTTATTGCATATTTCAAAATGGTTAAGACATGCATCATGATGAAACTCATTTAAAAATGAAAAGAACTAAATGCATATAAATGAACACTGTTTCTGTATCTGATTTACAACAGTTATACTATGAAAACGATATTCCCCAATGGACAAAAAATACTATCTATTATCTATCTATCTATCTATCATCATCTATTTATTTAACTCTCTGCACAGCCAGACAGAGACATCGACAAGAACGTCAGTTTTAAACATGATTTTGTTCTGTTTACCATATTATTTATGAGGATGAATTACGTAACATGCCAATATTACACATAATATTTGAGTGTTCTTTTTTCAAATATGTGCAATATGTGCTTAATTTGCATTTACATTACAGTCTTGTTTTATTTTGTTTGTTTTTCACTGCAGGCTGATAATTGTAAGCATGGCTTTGTGACATCTTCATATTATTAATGAGAGGCAGTATTTCGATTTCGTTAACACAACGCTCTGCACTTTCAGACAGATCTACAGAAGCCTACGTGTTTCATCCATCTGCCGACAGTGTCGCCATTTCTCATTTCACCTGTTTTTGTGTGTACGCATGGGTCAGAGTTGTCGTGAAGGACCGCACATTTTCCCGTCAAGTTTGCTTTTTATAAATCCCAATTATTGTGTAGAGGGCTGCGTACGTCTTCTTTTGTGCGTACGTCATGTTTATAAATGAGGACCCAGGTCTTGAATTGGTGTAGTGGGCGAAATATATAGGGGTCTTCCCTCACCTATATTAACATGCAATGGTCCATTTAGTCATCCCTGCAACCTGTGCCCTGCGAGAATTTTTGTCTGCCCTGCGAGACAAAAAATGAATCGCCTGAGTACTGGCAATGTGGAAAATATAACATCAATTTACTTAATCAGGAATCGGCAACCTTGTGGCCACAAGTCTGGCTCCTTAACCACTGAGCCAGCTGCGCCTTGCTATTGTTAAGTGTTAAATTCAGGCTTGGTAAGATCTTTGTTGAAATGATGGTTTCAGGAGTCAGGTTGCAGTTGAAATAGAATGTTTAATCAAGTACTTCTCATTACGGAAACAGGGTCATCATAACAAGGCATCAAGACGGGTTCTGGGAAAAATGCCCCGAATGCTCTTATGGATCTAGGTTATATAGCCTTTGCATTGTTGTTCACATACCTTCTAGAAGGTTCTACTCAACTCGTGACTTGTCTCATGAGAGAACACGTGCCGGTCACCTTAACTTCTATCACTATCTCTTAATGTCCAACCTTGATTGTCTGCCTATATGATCCATACTCCTTAGTGCACTCCTTTCTGAATAACTCAGTTCCCCTATCTGTCTAATGTCCTGTCAGTATAATGCCCTGTTCTATTAGTCTGAATGGCATCTCCATGTATTAGACCTGTGATGGAATTACAGTCTAACCTACAATAGTTCATATACTTATAAGCTGTCTAATATATAACAGAGTTATAAGTTATAAGTCCTAAGCCATAAGCTAAAGCTGATGTTATAAGTCTGTAAGGGTTCTCTCTCTGTACTACGTCAACCTTTGGCCTTTCTTCCTTCGTCTTTTCTCCTAAAGGAAAGTCTTATCTTGACCCTGAACATGTCCTCCCTGTCTGTCTACATGTTTTAGAATCTTCCCCAACAGGCCTCAAGTATAGCCATATAACTCTCATCTAGTAATACCATTCTAAACTGTTCAAACTGTATTTAAACATGATTATATAGAATATAATTATCAACACTATAACACAATTATTACCTTATATCTTCATAACACCAATCCATACAATATCAATGTACATTTTCTACAGTTTTACTCCCACTCTCGTCAGATCAGCGAAGGTCATATAAGTTTGATGTTTTGGAAGCACTCCAAATTAAGATGTATGACATTATGTTGGGAACGTGTTCATTGTCTCAAAAGGTTCAATGACCCACAGTGTTGACATATTACAATTATCAACCCGTTTCGAAACTGTAGTTTGTGATGGATGACGTGAATCGTTCAGTCCTGCCACAGTAGCGTCTGTCTAACCATGCCATGGTGGAATTACTGTTGTGTGCCATATTTAAAGTTGCCAGCAGATGTAACTGACAGGTAACACCTCTTTCAGACTAAAGCCTGATTCACACCAGGTCCGGCAAACTGGTTGCATTGCAGCGGAAGTCCATTCATTTCAATAGGAAGCAATGCGCACCGCTGCGGCAAATCTAGCGGAACCGGCAAAATGTGGATTCGGTGAATACTAAACTGAAAACAGCTCCTGTCAGTCGCCTTGCTGGAGGTGGACAGTTGTATGCAATGTTGACCACCATCTCGTAGATATGGAAGATTGATTGCGATGTTGATTGCAGTGTACAAGTGTGTCTGCATTACGATGCCGTACGGGGACTTTTTACCTGATCTGGTGTGAATCGGGCTATACACCGTCTGCGGTGCGTATGCGGTCCGCATATTTTTCCGTGCCCATGTTAACAGGCTAGAGCTTGCACACTGCATGCCGATGCGGTCCGGTGATCCGTTCCAGTAGCGGTGCGTATACAGCAGTGCAGAAGATCGTTTCTGAACAGAGTCTATTTTTGCTGTGCTGCACCGCACTGAATTAAAGTGGCAGCGCATTGTTCACATAAAAATTAACATAGCTTGACGAGAAATCATAATAATTTCATCATATATAACTAGCCTACTACAGTTAGTGTTTTACAGTTACTAAATTACAGGTCAAGAAATAAAAAAAGAAATCAGTATAGTCCCGAGATCTGCAAAATGCAATCAGATAGGCCTATGACTTTTTTCCCCTCAAGAAATAGATTATACATATTTTGGGGTCGGGGGTGGGGGGGGACACAGCTCTGCTGCTGCAGGTGTTCAGTGTAAAATGTAGACATTTTGTATGATCAAAATTACTTACCCATTTTTGAATTTTTGGCAGTAGCGTAGCCAGAACAAAGTATGTGGGTGCATCTAAAAAACTTGGTGTGCCACATCGATTTTTCTTTACAAAACAGAGGCATATACTACGAAGCAAGTTCACCATGCCATAGATTTCCTTTTATTACCTGGATTCACTAAACCTAACAGTTGCGATCTAGATACGAGATGTCACGACGGTGATTATTAATTCATTAAATCAACCCAGGGTTTCCAAATCTAGTGACATGTCACATAAAATAGGCGGTGTGTGCACCCTGCAGGACCAATCGCAGACACGGACAAGACTATGAGAGCCGCATATTTTGCTCAAATGTAAATTATCATTTTACATTACAATTGTGTATTCCATTAATCCATTGTGTTGCTTCATGGTGATCGTGTACAGCAATTTTATTTTATTCTTTCATGTGCAACCTTGACAGTGTTGACCGGTCATTGGAGCAAACAAAAAATGTACAGGGTGTGTAAATTAATCTATGGTACAATACTTGGTTGTTTAACAAGTATTGAGGAGTAAATAGTAAATAGTAAATAGCACACTGTCTCTACAGTGAAAAGGGATAGGCCTAGATTGATTTTGGTCCGTATCATACATTAACATCCAGACCATACATTAAAATACCTGTCACAAACAAACGCAACACTATTGCATAAAGTCTGTGGAACTGTAAGTGCACAACTTCGATGTATCGCACTGCACTGGCACAAACGGCTCAAGATTAGTAATTAGCTGCTGAAAGTGCAAACTATTGCATAATTAGTCTAGTAACCCGTGATATTCACTGGGGTCACGTTGGTGGCTATTTTTTAGCATACACTTAAATGTGTAGGCCTACGTGGATCTGGATGTTGTTTTTTAACTAAAATAATTCAGAATTTATTTTAAAATTAACACATTATAATTACACCATAATAGCCTAGGTTTAGAGAAAAAAACCTTTTTGTCAAGGCTATAACAAAAACTGCAATATGCATCTGATTTCTGGGTGTGCCAGCTGCTTCTTTGGGGGGTACAAGCACACCCTGGCACACCCGTGCCTACGCAACAGATTTTTGGAACACAGAAACTTTGGATCAGTAGCGCACTGCATACGTGTGATGTGTGAAAGCACAATGGCTTGTCATGCCTCCGCACCGCATACGAACTGCAACCGCATCCGCACTGCAGGCGGAGTATGTCTGAAACGGGCGTAATGGTTTCGAAACGTTTCACGACGCCTCATCAAATGTAACAGATTTAACTGTCAAGTAGAAGTTTAGAAACGTTTCACAAAGCCTCAACACAAATGTTTCAATTGTCTCTAATGTTTCAAATGCCTCGTTTTGACCATCACTAGTGACAATACTGAAGAAATGACACTTTGCTACAATGTAAAGTAGTGAGTGTACAGCTAATATAACAGTGTAAATTAGCTGTCCCCTCAAAATACACAGCCAATAAGGTCTAAACCGCTAGCAACAAAAGTGAGTACACCCCTAAGTGAAAATGTCCAAATTGGCCCAATTAGCCATTTTCCCTCCCCTGTGTCATGTTACTCATTAGTGTTACAAGGTCTCGGGTGTGAATGGGGAGCAGGTGTGTTAAATTTGGTGTTATCACTCTCACACTCACACATACTGGTCACTGGAAGTTCAACATGGCACCTCATGGCAAAGAACTTTCTGAGGATCTGAAAAAACTTGTTCCTCTACATGAAGATTGTCTAGGCTATAAGAAGATTGCCAAGATGCTGAAACTGAGCTGCAGCATGCAGGTGCGTTTCTGGCTAATCTGGAGTGACCGCGAGATCTTCCTAATGGCAGCAGCGGATCTGGGCAGGAATCTGTGACGGCTGTCTGGCAGCTGCCAGAGACCCGTCAGAAATCTGTGATGGCTGTCTGGCAGCTGTGGCAGCCAGAGAGCTGTCGGTCAGCATTCAGCGCACTGACTAGTGTGGCCGCTGCGAAGACGGTTCTGTCTGCGGACTGCAAAAGAGAGGCGTAACTTATGTTTATTGTGAAGTCACTATGGTTAAACTTTATTTGGAGAGTCTGACATTCCATCTGTATGTGCTCTACAGATAGTTTGTTGATAGTCATATCATCAACAAACTATCAACAAACCATCTGTTGATAAGCAACTAATTGTGTATTTTAAGGGTAAGGGTAAGTTTAGAATATGTTTTAGGGTAATGGTTAATGTTAGGTTTAACATAAGGGGAATGGTTAAGGTTAGGATAAGGGTTAGGGTTAGTAGATAGTTTGTTAAAATGTTGTTGACAGTATGCAGATAATATGTAGAGCATCTAGAGATGGACTCTCAAAATAAAGTGTTACCGTCACTACAAAGCTAGTGAATTGTAACCAAATGCAATTGTATGGCGTGTAAAGAATCAATAAGAGCATGTGATTGCATATTGTCCATGTTGCATGTGGAAACACAATTGCATTTGTAAAACATTCACTAGAAATTTGTTTTAGCCAAATTTGAACATCGACCCACTACCCATGTATGCAATGAATTAAAAGCGCTATTATTCTGTAGAGAAAACCAAAGAGCTCGTGGTCCCACCACCAGCACAGTTTTGCCAGGCAAATGCACCGACTCCACTGCCAGCGATGCTTTAAAGAACCAATCAATAATGAAAATAATTGTTTGTTGCCACCCTAACCTTATGCCTACAGGCTACCAAGACCCCTTGGCGTAGTACATGAAAGAACCATATAAAAGGCAATAAGAACAATTTCCTCCATGAATAGGTTCTTCAGTTGGTGATGATTAACCATAGAGTCCTTTGAATAACCATTAAATAACCTTTTTTTCATGTGGGTTTGGTTTATGTTAATAGAGTTTTGGGGACATAATGTAGGCTAATTAAAATTACATGAAATATTGGAAATGGTCTTTTCAGTCTATGTCCCGTCATTTTAGCTTTTCTTGGTCAGAACACCTGTTTAGCCTACATGCTACCAAAAAATTGTCACATACAACAAGTGTCAATTCTCTCGCATAAACACGTCAATTGTAGTGGATGACTGGATCGGACTTAGGTCTCAAATGCCGGAAGCGGGGATAGATTATTAACAATTATAATTTTACTATCTAGATCCTCCCAGTGGCATCAACGTGTCTGGGTCAACTGATTCAATAGTCAGCTTACTGACTGGTTTGTGGCAGCAGCGTGACGGTCTGGCAGGCGATACTTTGCACTCATCAACACCCGAGCTGAGCGGCATCAAAGTGACTACTTGTCGTCAGTTTATATATATTTATATATAGCCAGCGGACTGCAGACTGACGAGGCAGATATATATATATGCTTACGATTGACAGTGTGTCAAGCTGCCAATAACAAAACGTATACATATTATATATCTGCTTCATTTGTCTGTCAACTGTGTTTTGGCCAGTTGTGGTAAGCTCCTGTAAATCGTTTTTTAATTACAAACTGTGATTAAATAATTAAGCTGCAGAACACAGAAGGACTTCAGACTCACATTTAAGGGGCAAAGATCTTTCTAAAGCCTATTATCAATTAAAACGGCACAACGTGAATTTAAAGTAGGCCTACCATAAAAAGAACTCAAAAAACAAACTAATTTGAAATGGCATTTTCATTTATTTTTACCTTAACACCAAAGCCACAGGCTATAGAAAATAAAATAGACAAATATTTCACAGAGAATATTAAATAAATATTGTAGTATATAAAAACAAACTAGTAGGTAGTAATACAAATAAAGTAATAATGAATTGTACACTCTAAAAACTGCTGGGTTAAAAAATAACACAACCTTAACCCCACCGCTGGGTCACTATTGGACAGAACACACGCTGGGTTGGTTTGACCCAATTGCTGGGTTTTGCCATTCAATCCATATTTCTGGGTCATTCATTTGACCCAACCAGTGGCGAGGATGCTTGGGAGTTTGTGCTGGCATAGCAGAGGTGGGTTGTCACAGAGCGGGTGGTACTTCTCATCATCAATGAGAATGGTGTAGCGATTCTTCAGTCGTAGAGGTTGGGCTAGGCCTGGGTGTTGTCCTGACCGCTTGTCGCGGCACTTGCTTGTCTGCCATGGCTCAGGCTGGTGTGGAGCTGACCAGCAGAGCGGGCTTGGTTCTCAGCAGAGGCCGGGAAGAGGAAACGGACAGAGATTGGATTAGTGTGTGGCGAAGTAAAAGTAGCGCAGGGCGGAGTGGAATCAGGACATCCAACGTTAGCATTGTAAACAATGTTTCTATATAGATAGATAGATAGATAGATATATATTGTGTACTATAAACTTCTTCCTGTTTTCACTAGCGAACAACTCTTACTAGAACATTTGACTAGATATTACATTTCAGTCACTGGAAACGCAAAGCCATGTCACAAAGCTCTTTGGAATTAGCAAGGTGTACCTAATGAATTGGCTAGTGTTACGTTCATACTCCTCCCCAGGAGGATGACTGTGATTAAAATTACGACCACTGAGAAAATAGTCTAGCCCGGTACCATACAGTTACACAACAACAACTGTTTTGTATATCCGCGTTGCTGCTTCCGGCGTCCCCTTTTTTTGATCGAAGAGTACAGATTACCCCCGCCTGCCGGTATGGAGAGATATTTCCTCTCACGCATGCGCACAATGTAGGTGGTGCTTGGGCAGTCGGCCGTGTCAAGGCGGTGTGTTCGTGTGCTATTTTTTATCCAAAGACCAAGGCGATTCGGATTCCCGACGTGGGCAACCGCAACAATCCGGTGAGTCGCACCAACGAGTTGTTGGTTTGATTGGTGTGTCTCGCCCTTTACACCCTAACCTAAAATGGAGGAAAATGACAATATAAAAAAAGTAGAGCGGCCCACTGAGTGGGTCAGTTCAATGGTGGCAGTCTCGGGGTGACAAGTTAAGAATTTGCATAGACCCCAGCAATCGAAATAAGGTAATTAAAAGAGAGCATTACCCCATGCGCACCGTAGAAGAAGTCGTGTCACCTATGCCTGGAGCACGAATATTCTTAGTCCTCGATGCCAAATCGGGATTCCTCCAGATTGAGTTGGATGAAGAATCATCATTCCTTACAACCTTCAACCATTGGTAGGTTTAGGTGGTTGAGGCTACCGTTCGGAATAAAATGTGCCCCAGAGAAATCAGCGGATCATGGATGGCATGCTAGAAGGCATTATGGGAGCAGTGGCCATTATGGATGACATCTTAATTTCGGCCCCCACTGTGAAAATGCACGACGAAATCCTGCACAAGGTCATAGAGAGAGCAACAAGCTACAACTGAAAGCTTAATTTCAATAAGTGTCACATTCGGCAGAGTCAAGTCTCATATATTGGCCATTTACTGACTGCAGATGGTCTGAAGCCTGACCCAGCCAAGGTCCAAGCAGTCAGGGGCATGCCAGAACCTATTGACAAGGAAGGGGTTCGCCGTTTTTTGGGGTTTGTGACTTTTTTGTCAAAATTCATACCAAATCTCAGTGAGGAAAATGCACCGCTGCGCCAGCTACTGAAAAGTAATGTGGAGTTTGCGTGGCAACCGGCTCAGGAAAGAGCCTTTGCCAGGCTAAACACTGCAAAAATTTACCATCTAAATATAAGAAAAAAAAACTTTAATTGAGAAGATTCAGACTACACTGCAAAAAGTCCTGTCTTAAAACTCTTGTTCCATTGGCAAAAAAGTATATTTATCTTGTATTCAGGTCAAAAAATCTAACCATCCTTAAAATAAGACATATTTACCTAACAAACTATATTTGTATTAGATAAAAACTCTTGTTTTTAGTAAATATGCCCTGAAAATCTGTGTAATTAATCTTGTTCCATTGGCAGATTATTTTACTTATTACAAGCAAGAAATACCTTGTATTCATAGTTTATTTACTTGTTTTTGTAGAGTCATTTTTTGCAGTGTATAAACAAGTGAAATTAACTGCCAGTGGGGTAAGACAATTACACTTGGTAAGATTTCTTGAAATAAGAAAAAATATCTAGGCTCTAGAAAAGTGAGTAATCACTTGAAATAAGTGTAAAACACTCAATCCAGGCACTCTTATTAAGTCAAATAAACTTAAAACTAGCTTATCAATCAAGTTTCTTTCTGAATAAGAGTGAACATATCTTAAATCTAGTGCTACTAAACAAGATGATT
>JACXGM010011979.1:0-24442 GCA_016801145.1 Umbra pygmaea
TTGAGAGACTGAAATTTTTGCCCATTCCTCCTTGCAAAACAGCTCGAGCTCAGTGAGGTTGGATGGAGAGCGTTTGTGAACAGCAGTTTTCAGTTCTTTCCACAGATTCTCGATTGGATTCAGGTCTGGACTTTGACTTGGCCATTCTAACACCTGGATATGTTTATTTGTGAACCATTCCATTGTAGATTTTGCTTTACCCAAGTAAAAAAAAGTATATTTACATGTATTTGAAATGTATTTTATTTATCCTAAATATACTTCTAATATATTATTTTGGTATGTATATTTTGAAAGTATACTTCAAATATACTTAAATACATTGAATACATACTTATTGTTAACCATAAGTATACTAGAAGTATAATACTGGAGTATAATTTAAATATACTTTTTTTTTACTTGGGTATGTTTTGGATCATTGGCTTGTTGGAAGACAAATCTACATCCCAGTCTCAGGTCTTTTGCAGACTCCATCTTCCAGAATGGTCCTGTATTTGGCTCCATCCATCTTCCCATCAATGTTAGCCATCTTCCCTCTCCGCTGCCACAACCATGTTTGACAGTGGGGATGGTGTGTTCAGAGTGATGAGCTGTGTTGCTTTTACGCCAAACATAACGTTTTGCATTGTTGCCAAAAAGGTCAATTTTGGTTTCATCTGACCAGAGCGACTTCTTCCACATGTTTGGTGTGTCTTCCAGGTGGCTTGTGTCAAACTTTAAACAACACTTTTTATGGATATCTTTCAGAAATGGCTTTCTTCTTGCCACTCTTCCATAAAGGCCAGATTTGTGCAGTATACAACTGATTGTTGTCCTATGGACAGACTCGCCCACCTCAGCTGTAGATCTCTGCAGTTTATCCAGAGTGATCATGGGCCTCTTGGCTGCATCTCTGATCAGTCTTCTCCTTGAATGAGCTGAAAGTTTAGAGGGACGTCCGGGTCTTGGTAGATTTGCAGTGGTCTGATACTCCTTCCATTTCAATATTATCACTTGCACAGTGCTCCTTGGGATGTTTAAAGCTTGGGAAATCCTTCTGTATCCAAATCCAGCTTTAAACTTCTCCACAACAGTATCTTGGACCTGCCTGGTGTGTTCCTTGTTCTGCATGATGCTCTCTGTGCTTTCAACGGACCTCTGAGACAATCACAGAGCAGGTGCATTTATACGGAGACTTGATTACACAGAGGTGGATTCTATTTATCATCATTAGTCATTTAGGTCAACATTGGTTCATTCAGAGATCCTCACTGAACATCTGGAGAGAGTTTGCTGCACTGAAAGTAAAGGGGCTGAATAATTTTGCTAGCCCAATTAGTCAGTTTTTTATTTGTTAAAAAAGTTTAAAATATCCAATAAATGTTGTTCCACTTCATGATTGTGTCCCACTTGTTTTTGCTTCTTCACTAAAAATTACAGTTTTATATCTTTATGTTCAAAACCTGAAATGTGGCAAAAGGTTGAAATGTTCAAGGGGGCCGAATACTTTCGCAAGGCACTGTAAATACTACCTTCATGGCTGATTCCGGTCACTGACATACTGTATCAACTCCCTGCGGAAGGGATGGATTACGTACTGGGTTCAGTCGGGCAAAAACGTCTCTCGACATGACACTCTGATCGGCGCAGGCTGTTCCATTGCGCGCTGCACATTTTCAGTTTATGGAATATTCATACATCGTTCCCGCCGTCCACACAGCTGCGCTTAAAATGAGGATAGGCTAAAATGTTGTAAGCTAATTGATATAATGTACCGTATACCACCACTGAACTCCTCGGATACAGTACCTTTAGGTAAAATTAATTATACTTAAATGAGGGGAAAAGGTGTAAACAATCGTGACCACTGAAAGAAAAGGAGTTTATAAAAAAGCATATACTTCCGTACACTTGGGACCGTAATGCTCTTGGTGGGTGGAGTTTCACATTGATTTGTTCAATATTAAATGCATGGCTAAAGCGATTGGATAACGACTTAACAGAGATATTAGTTAATAATTTGTTTATATATTTCCTTCAATACGACTAATTTTAATTTTGTAGCGAGTAACAACTGTGTTTTGGAAAATGTAAAGAAGTAAAAGTATCAATTGTTGTAATAAAATGTAGTGAAGTAAAAGTACAAAGTTGGCAGACAGAAACATACTCAAGTAAAGTACAGACACATGAAAAAAATACTTAAGTACAGTAACAAAGACTTCTGCTGAACTTTCAGAATTCTTAGCAAGATACTGATATTTTGGTTGTGAGCTACTGTAGACAAAGGGAGTCCATGTATTATATTGTTTTATTTCCATTTGACTTTGTAAATCAACGTCAGGTTCATTATATAAATCTGTGTCCCAAACTGTATCCTATTAGTGCACTAATTTTGACCAGATCCCTGTAGGGTAGCTCCCAAAAGAGTACAACATAAAGGAAGATGAGAACCAATACAAATTTAAAAGGAATCAGCAGTTACACTGTAAAGAGTTTACATATTCAGCCGTGCCTCAAAGAAATGAAAATAAGGAAAATTCATATTGTAAATTGATATATCCATAAACTGTATTTTACAAAGGACTTATGGTTTTATTATGGGTATGTCACACAGTCTTTGTAGATTTTGTTCCCAATTGCTATATGATGCATTAGCTATATCCTTACAATGCATTACATGAAATTAGTCAAACTGTGGAACAGCATGTACTCGTATTGTTCATCCAAACCTTCCATACAGAGTTGGCTTCAGGCAGTTCTTACACATTGCTTCCAAACAATGCTTTAAAACTGTACAGCTGTGTGTGCACATTGAGTTGAGAAATGAAAACACATACAACCTACTTTAAATACCCTCCCGTAGCCCACAACATGATGATTGGTCTTCAGTCAGTTCTGCCACAATGGGGGGGGGGGGGGGGGGGGGGGGGCTGCAGGAGATATCAGAAGCTATGGAGACAACAAGTGGGGGGAAACAGGAAGGATGGTCACAGACAGTCAAGGGCTTGAACACATGTAAACTGGAGTGGGATGCTTAGCCTGCTACACCAACTCTGGCACTAGATGCGGTTGTTTTAGATGGAATTGTACCATAATAATGTCAAGTACCAAATATGATCCTGCTGGGCAATGTTTTATAGTATGTCAACCTAACTATGACATTATACTATAGAGTGTCACCATAATCATTATGATAATTAAATATATAGTAATATATTCAAGAGTAATAAATCAACATACAGATAAAATTCCATTGTTGTTGTCACTACAGTACATGATAATGCATTTGTTTCTGAATTCATTATTACACAATGGAACAAAAAACGTGTGTATTGTAATTATTTTTAGCACAGAAGTACATGTAGTAAAAACAGAGTAGTTACATACAGTTGTATGTACAAGTTGGTGCACCCCAGGGAATCAATTATCTTTTTGTGGACAGAAGTTGACCTCTACTTGCATGGTATAAAGTGAATCATGCCAACTTTCTGCATCATGTATAACAGGATTAGGGTGGATTTGACTTAATTATAGATTAAAATAATGAACAAATGTCAACATGACATGCAAAGGTTTGGACAACATTTTGGAGCATTATAATTCTTTTTCCTAAAAAGATGATCACATGCCAGAGTTTGTGTAGCGTCTAAGATCCCTCCTGGCGATGGGGCCTGGCTCGGCCAACTGTCTGTGCCCTTCCTCTCTGTCTTCCCCTAGCCTGACTTCTGCATCCGCCAGTCCTGTCAATAAGCTTTTGTGTTTAAAAATACCCCCAAAAAATCTCATTAAGGCTTTACTTAGTGAAGTCAGTCCCAGTATAAAACTAGTAGACTTTGATGGTTGTTCTTCTCGCATTCAACAACAATGGGCTTCTCTAAGCAGATATATGAGAACTTAGAAATTGATCATAAAGATCATTGACTTTCACAAAAGAGAAGGCTATGAAAAACTCTTCCAGCTACCAATTTCAACTGATAGAAAATCATTTAAGAAATACTGGTTACAGTAAATGGAACAATTCAAATCAAATCAAGATCTGGAAGATCATGAGAAATAACACACAGATTTGCCTCCATATGCAAAGGAACAAAATAGGGGTATTTGTAATATTTTGAAACCTTGTATGTTATATTAATTTAATGAAATAGATGTACATGCGAGGACCACTTAGTCAACTCATTCAGCTTGTCTGGCTAACCTGTCCACTACACACTCAATAGGGGTGCCCAGATCGATCCAAAAATATAGATACTATTTTTGTTTATTTTGTTTTTGAAGATTGATTCTAGCGTTAATACGATAAGATACCCGTTCCAGTTTCTCTCATTAGCCTACCCATTTCATCAAAGAATAGAACTGCCAATGTAATGTTTTGTTGTTGTGAACACACACACACACAGAAGCTAAGAGATTGACGGAGAGAGAGACACTATGATTTTTTTGACTATTTAACCCCTTTAAACTGCATAACGGCACCAGCGGCCTCTTTAAATTACTGTAGGAAAACACAATTTATTTTCAAATAATATGTTATTGTATTCGTGTAGATGTTGTTAACTAGAAACCATAAAAAGGGTGACAATATCATTCGATATTTTTCTTCATTTCATTACTCACAATGACAACGTCAAAGTGCCCATGGCTTTTCACATTAGAAGAGACTAGCTGGTTATTGCGGCTTTGTTGTTTAGGAATACTGGTTTGAAAAGAGATTTGCTCATTGAAACAATTTTGAGGTGAGTAACATAAGTAAACATTGCTTATACACCACATTCCAAATTATTCAACCGTAAATCTCAGAATTTCTCCCAAATTACGTTCTAAGGAAACTATTTTGAAAACCTAAATTACGTTCTATGCCAACCTATTTAGGGAGTTTTTACGTTTGAACTGCACGTTTTGTTATTAGGCTATATTTGTACTTGAATTACGTTGCTCCGGTACATTTCGTTTAGCGGATTTATGCGAGAACATTCCATACATTCCATAGCGTTCGAAATGATATTGCAACATTCACAGTTAAGGTTAGGTAGGAGGATACTAACGGTTAAGGTTAGGCATGAGGTTACAAACGGTTAAGGTTAGATATGACGTTACTAAGGTTAGAATTAAGGTTAGGGTTAACATTACAAAAACCGACAATCGCGTGTCTGCATGACGCTACCAATGTAGAACAAAACACACAAAGTGCCAGTCTGGATTTGAACTCGCGAACACTGGCATGCAAGTCGCGGGTTTATACTATGCTATTTACATGCTACGTCATGATCTTCTACTGTTTATATTGAACGTTACTCGAGTGTTCAATTTAGTTCCCTACAAACGTAATTGACCCTCTCATACGTTCATATTTGACATATTTCGGTTTTACAAAATAGTTCCCTCAGAACGTATTTAATGTGATTTAGGGCTGAAATTATTATGCAAATTATATTTTACACGGATTTTCCTAAAAAGTGGATGCAAATGACAGTCAGTATAATTTTTAAGTGACCAACCGTTTTTTGTTTTAATCCAAATTTCATTGAAAAAAAACACTCAATGAAAACAGTATTTTTTTTCTAAATTAAAAAACTAAATGCACTGTTCCAAATTATTATGCACAACAGAGTTGCAAAATATTTTATAGGTTGTAAAGAACTAAAAATGTTAATTTATTGAATTTGCAGCATTAGGAGGTCATACTTTATTTACTGAAATCAAATCTATTTCAAACACATCTTAACAGGGTAAGTTGCATCTTAACAGGACAAGTTGCATGTTAACACATCTAATGTCTTCATACCCTGTCCAAGGCATTGCGCTATTTGACACTTTTCCGCAACAGAGAGATCCTTTTTCTTTCCTATATTGCTTGAAACCTGTGGCCTGCTTAATACTGTGGAACATCCTTTTGTGGAACAAGTTGTATTTCTTTAATTGGGCTCACCTGGCAAACTAATTATCATAGGTGTCTGAGATTGATTTCAGTGATCCACCGAGCCCGGAGACACAATACCATCCATTAGTTTGATTGAAAAACAAAACATTTAATATTTATGACACCGAAATCCAATTTGTATAATAATTCTGAATGCAGTGTATGTGTGAAGTTTGTGGTCAATGTTTGATGCTTTGTAACTTAAAATATCTATTCGAAGGATGAATTGCAACGCTGCTTTGAAAACGTGATGGGAGGCTATATGAGCAAGACAAAATGTGTGGTGGAAATATTTGTGATGATTTCCCTGTGTTCTGTGTTTTGTGTCTTAGAGTTTTCTCCCTTGTGTGTTTTGTTTTGATTCTGTGTGTTCTGTTTCTTATTTTTATAGGCAAAGCCTAGCCAAAGCCTATACATCTGAAACAGAAGGTGCTGTTTTTTACTCTTCATCTATTCGAAACAAACACTAATAACAGTTTCTGTATGATGTTTATTAGACCTATATAATCTGAATTGGAAGGGCAGATTGTCATGAGCTGTATCTTGTATATTTATTATTAGCTATGTGGTATGTTTATGCACCTTTATGTAATCTGGTGGAAAAGATAAGATATTCCTTTATTTGTCCCACAATGGGAAAATTCCAATGTTACAGCAGCAAAGTGGATAGAGAAAAACAGTATATAAAACAGTAATAGTAGGAAAATAAACTGTAAAAACACTATGTACAGGAAAAAACTATAAGAATCCACAAACAACAGATAACACAAATAGTAGGAGCAGCAGCGGTTGCACATGGGCAATATATGTATATATATACGTATATACATTTTGTTATACATATACAAATACATATAAGTATATATATATGTATATGTATGTGTGTGTATATGTGTGTGTGTGTATATGTGTATATGTGTATATATGTATATGTATGTATGTATATGTATGTATTACGCTCAGAACCGGAGTGAATGGAATGGTGCGCAACGAACAAAACCAATTGTTTTTTTGATTTGCACACATTCCATTCACTCCGGTTCTGAGCGTAATACGAGCCCGTCCTCCCCAATTAAGATCCACCGACCGCGGCTGATATATATATATATTTTCTTCCATTTCCCTCCCTTGACAATTCCCACTAATCCTGCCTAACAATACAACCTGTTAATAATTCTCACATTCTAGAGTTACACCAGATACCTAGCTCAAATTGATTGTCATCCAAGTATTTGCACAAACAAGATGCTATGGGATGCTAATCAGCCACAATCAATGCTACACCCAGCAGAGTACCTGCATTCCCCAATGGCAATGCCTTCAACTAGTTAGCCAGTCAGCGTATCACTAACAATTCTTTTGTGCAATAATTCTCAAGTTGATTGAGAGTTACACCACCTACCTAGCAAACAATTGTACATATTGAGCAATAGTCTCTTACCGATTATTTTTCATTCATCAAAGTATATACACAAATAAATATGCTCTAGGACGTGCTAATCCCGCTTACCTCTGCTAGTAGTGCTACACCCTCCGGGCCCAGCTGGCTTTTCCATTTGGTTTTCGGGATAATTTAATATATAATGTTTCCAAAACACCTTAGTCCATGTGAGCATTGAAACTTGGATGATCTTGCAAACATATGTAATCATTATCTCTGTTGGAGATGGATGAAAGCTAAATTCTTTAAAAAAAAGTCCAAACCAACCACCAGTGTGAGTTCATCCTAGACTCGACAATAGCTTCACTGGTGGACACTAACATAGCAGCAGCTTGATTCACCCGATAATGTTCCTGCCTTTGCCATATTACTTCCTCACTGTTTTCCAGCTTAAACATGTATGGTTGGATATTACCAGTGGTTTAAAAAGTACGTGAATTCCATACTTAAGTAAAAGTACATATATCGATCTTAAAAGTGACTTTAGTCAAAGTAAAAGTCACCCATAAAAAAACACTTAAGTAAAAGTCTTAAAGTAGTTCATCTTAAATGTACTTAAGTATCAAAAGTATTTATCTGGTGTTAAAATGTACTCAAAAGAACCAAAAGTAAAAGTACAAAAGTACAAAGAGAGGAAAAAAGACAGAAATCAGTAGAAGATGTTTGTCAAAATTGTGAGAACCCAGGCGTGCTCTCGTTGGGCTGAAGACAAGTCCTGCTATGCTAAATATTCATTCACAGGCTGCAAAGGCAGGTAGAGGCGTATTCAGCTTTACTGACAACTTGCAGACCACAGGAAAGGATTTCAGCAGACGTGTAAAAAGTATTGGAGAATGACACTTGAGTAGAAGTACACCTACTGTGCTAAAAAGTTACTCCAGTAAGAGTGAAGAGTAAAACTCTTAAAGTATCTGAATTTAAATGTACTTAAGTACCAAAAGTAAATATGTGATCTTAAATGCACTTAAGTACATAAAGCAAAAGTAAAAATTGTGTTACATCTGTCAATGCATAATATAAATGGCAAAAGCCATAGCACTCATATCTGAATTCCAATCACTTTTTGAGGTGCTCTAGTTGGTGTAAATAATTCAGCAATCTAGACATTATTTATCTTAAAATATATGGGGTTTTGAAATCAAATTTTGACTGGGTTGTATGATAACGATATCTGAAAAGTGTGATACAGTACCTATATACTATATGTTTTAGTTTCAAAGTAGTGAAGCCATAATCTGATCCCAAATGTTTGGGGAAATATTTTTTGTAGGACAGTGGTTCTCAAACATCTCCTTAGGTGCCACCAGCAAGTCCATGTACTTAAACTATAACTGAGCAAGCACACCGGATTCAACTACTAATCAACACGAGAGTCATTAGTGAATCTGATTTGATAGTTCGGGGCTACAGCTAAACTTTGTAAACACATCTGGGAGGGCATGGCCATTCACAGAACTTTTAAACTGCATGTGCTGAAATGAGAAAAACAAAGGCATCCAAACACAAACAAAACAAATTGCAGACGTGACACAGACTATTTGAGAATTGTTATTATTTTGATTATTTAGTTGACCTACAACATCATTATATTATGATAGCCTATATAAAATGATTTAAGTTGTACTTCAACAATGAAGTCTACAACTATATTATTTCATTAATGTTTCATATGATTTTGATTTATTAACATTAGCCGCTTTCCGACCGCAGGGATTTTTGCAGTTCCTAGAACATAACGTTCCTATAACCCTTTTTTTCTTGCTTTCCGATAGAAGAAATTTCGGGATTATTTAGTTCCTTGCACCGCCGTTCCAATAACCTTTTTAGCTCATACTCCAGAGCAGGGTCTTTCCATTTTCCCTTTTCCTAGGTCCACGTTGATTGGTCTGATTTATAAATTACACCGGTCGCTTCGTTTGTCTGTTGCGTATAATGCTACATATCATGCTGGAGCCTTCGTCTTTTGTGTTTCTGTGTTAAGTAGCTAATTTCTATGAATCCAGTTTAGTTTTTAAACGCCGCGGTTTGAACTCCGTTATTACAACATTATCATCACAACATTATTTTTATAAAATTGTAAAATTTTCAGCCTTGTAATCTGAAAGAACAGCAAGCCGCGGTAAGAACCCAGCACTACTTGGGCTGAAAACAACCAGATCATCCGCATACATACGATGATATACACACTTATCTCCAATTATACACCCAGTGTTACAAACATTAAACTGTGAAATGTTGTATGTAGCTCTACACTAAAGTCTAGTGATGACGCTATAAAAGCTTGTTGCGGTGCTTGCGTCACGCCCTTATCCCTCCTACCAGTTCCTATGGCCACTTGACCAGTGCGAATGCAAAGAGCAAAACCGGTTTTGGGGAGAGTAGTTAGTAGAACTGTTTAGAAGTGGACTGTTCCTATAACTACGTTCCTGTAACTACTTGGTCGGAAAGCGGCTATTATTTGTGTGTCACTGAAAGGAGAGAAACGTGCCACAATCTAATGTAAAGTATTTCACAAAACAATTTTGGACCAAATTAAATTGCAAATAAGCAAATGAATAAAATAGGGAAATTCAATTATGCCTTACAGTACTACAGTAGTATAGTATATCTGATGTAATATCATTCCTAATTTCCCTGAATATGTTGCCTGATAAACTTGTTGTCCACAATAGGCATAATACCAAACATACAGAAATACAGTTCTCAAAAAGGCTAGCTAGAAAGGATGGTTTTCAACATAGCCCATCATAAACCAACATCCGAAACATGGAACACAAATCTAATATTACATTTAATGCTAATACATTATGATGTGAAGGCAAACAATGTCTTGTCACTAAACAACATTATTAGGTCTATGATATTTAGCTGACTGCTGGTAAGCTAACAAATGCATTGTTTCACTTTGGCCAACCTAAAATTAACTGCAGGCTGCTTGGCAAGTTAGCAAGTTCCTCCAATACGTCTAATTTTAAATTTGTAGCGAGTAACGACTGTTTTTTGGAAAATGTAAAGGAGTAAAAGTATCAATTTTTGTAATGAAATGTAGTGAAGTAAAAGTACAAAGTTGGCAGACAGATACATACTCAAGTAAAGTACAGATACACGAAAAAAATACTTAAGTACAGTAACAAAGTATTAATACGTTACACCACTGCTCATCTCCACTACAAATAGGAAAAAGAGGCTACAATTTGCAAGAGCTCACCAAAATTGGACTGTTGAAGACTGGAAAAATGTTGCCTGGTCTGATGAGTCTCGATTTCTGTTGAGACATTCAGATGGTAGAGTCAGAATTTGGTGTAAACAGAATGAGAACATGGATCCATAATGCCTTTTTACCACTGTGCAGGCTGGTGGTGGTGGTGTAATGGTTTGGGGGATGTTTTCTTGGCACACTTTAGGCCCCTTGGTGCCAATTAGGCATCGTTTAAATGCCACGGCCTGCCGGAGCATTGTTTCTGACCATGTCCATCCCTTTATGGCCACCATATACCCATCCTCTGATGGCTACTTCCAGCAGGATAATGCACCATGTCACAAAGCTCGAATCATTTCAAATTGGTTTCTTGAACATGACAATGAGTTCACTGAACTAAAATGGCCCCCACAGTCACCAGATCTCAACCCAATAGATCATCTTTGGGATGTGGTGGAATGGGAGCTTCGTGCCCTGGATGTGCATCCCACAAATCTCCATCAACTGCAAGATGCTATCCTATCAATATGGGCCAACATTTCTAAAGACTGCTTTCAGCACCTTGTTGAATCAATGCCACGTAGAATTAAGGCAGTTCTAAAGGCGAAAGGGGGGTCAAACACAGTATTAGTATGGTGTTCCTAATAATCCTTTAGGTGAGTGTATATTGACCGTTTACTGCTGTGTAACATCACCTTTTCTTTTAATAACACTTAAGCTTTTGGGCACTGAAGACACAAGTTTCTTGAGTTTAGCAAGCAGAATTTTACTCTATCGATTATCCATGTCCTCAGCTGTGCAATTGTATGGGGCCTATGTTGCCTTATTTTGCACTTCATAATGTGCCACATATTCTCAAATCAGAGACAGATCAGGACTGCAGGCAGGTCATGCTAGCACCCACACTTTCGCAACCATGGGCTTGTAATCTTGGCAGAATGTGGTTTGCCGTTGTCATATGTTGCTCCAAAATGTGTACATATCTTTCTGCAATAATGGTGCCCTTGCAGATTTGCAAGTTACCCATGCCATGGGCACTGACACACCCCTATACCATGACGGTAGCTTTTGGACCTGATGCTGATATAAGTTTGGATGGTCTTTTTCCTCTTTGGCCCAGAGAACACACTTTTTGACTGGCAAAATGGCAGCCAGCAGAAACACAAACTGTGTTCTAAATGCTTGATTTCCTGTTTACAGCCCCTGGTGATACTTAGAGCCAAGTTTCATGTTGTGTCGAGCCTTCTTCGTGTTTTAAAAATAGCGATTTTAATGCTATCATATTAGTGCCCCATCACTCCTGTTCAAAAGGCAATTTGACTGATACCAAAAATAGGGAAAATTTGAAAAGTACCGTTTACGTCCTAATTATGCTTATAAACAAAAGATTGACTTGGCTATATTAAAAAAAGATCTTAGGTAGCATTTTGGTGAGAGTTACGCTTTAAAATTGTAAAATCATTGTCAGTACAATCTAATAATCACTTTGTCATTCCATCATGTAGAAAAAAATCTAAATCTCAATGCATGTTTCCTAAAATCCTTCAATTTAAAGCATGTGTAATCACATACCCATCATAAATATTCCCCAACACCAACCAACCCATTAAAACCCCAAAACCTGTAACAGTAAAAATGTAAACAGTGTATCCCAACCAGTATGGAACCAGATGGATTCTGCCCCAGTGTGACTACAGGAGGTTCTAGATGCAGAAGGGCAAAAATCAAAGATGGTTAACTATCATCAAAAACATCAATGCTTAACCTCTTGAGGATCACCCCCTTTTTGTAAAATTCTGCCTAAAAAAACATACCCAAATTTAACCTCTTGTTGCACTGGACCTGAAGGAAGTACATACATATGTTTGGTGTTTTTTAAAAGGAAATACTTATTGAATGAATATTTTGGATATATAAAATGTATTTCAAATACATGTACACAGTGAACAAGATAAAATAAAGAAAATGCATAATTTTTTTCAGTTTTTATGTTTCTACATCCTCTTTGAAAACAACTACAACACCAAATATTGAGATTAGGGTCCTGTAAATACTTCTGTCCCACAGGGAATGGTAACATATGTCGAAAATCTTGGAATGATGGGGTGAACAGCCAATGAGCTATAGTGTTGTGTAAAAGTGTATTTCCACAAGAAATGATGATGTTTTCATCCGGGTCATGAGACAGACTAGCTATCTCTGGCATACAAAAGTTTATATGGACGAGCTTGGTCATTTAAAACATCTCTGTTTCAAAAGGAAGACGATTTTCAACATTATGGACATTGATTAGACACGGTTCACATGCGATGGTCATTCAGAAGTCCGGAACCCACGATGCATTCACAAAAGGCTTCCTTTTTTTTCAGATACATTCTAAACGTTGCGGTCCTAAAATTGTATTTTATATAAGAAGATGGATTTTACCTGGGAATACTATGTTCTACCTGGGACTCTTGACCAAAAACATGATTTTTTTGTCAAGATTTTTGACTGTAAGTACAATATTTGTTTGCAAAATATATTTCTCAATGTGGTTTGCTATACATTGCTAAGTAGTTGCTAGTAGTTGCTTTGTTTGATGGCACGCCCTTAACATTTTCACTCATAACATTTTACATTTTATAGCTATAATAAAACTGATAATTTGCTAAATTCCCAAGGTTTAAGCTTTAAAAAGATATAAGACGTATATATAACTTAAATATTGCATTAGTAAGCTTTGATTTTAATCCACATTATATTTTCTATGAGGCAAAATAAGTCATTGTTTACTAGGCACATAGCTCACATTATGCCATGTTATGTTATGGTTGTTATAGCTACATCTCGTCTCACCTCTCTGTGGTTTTCCAAGTCTCTGCAGGTTGTTAAAGCTCATGTATCCTGGTCAGTTCTGATGACAACAGTCTCTCTCATCTGTCATTTTGGTCATTAGTGGTTTAGGTCTTTCAGATTGGACTTCAACGTCAGTGCAGAACTCAACTCTACTTCGATGAAATAGAACAAAAGCTTGCAAAACTGGTTAACATGTTTTCCTCAGATAGCAGAATAAACCCATGTCCAAAATAAAAGATGAGCTGTAAAAAATCTAAATAAACCCCAAATTTAACAGGTGTAGATCTTTAAATAAAAAGTAAAACAAAGATTCTAATCACTATTTGTGTCTTGGAAATATCTAATATTGAAGGAAATTAAAAAAGCCTGTATGTTACTATTCTGATGATGTAAAAATGTATGGCCTAATGTATGACTTATCTATTTTCTTAATGATGTCCACCTCCCCCCTTTTAAACTACTGTAAGCACATAATACCCATTAAAAATATACCCTGACACCAACCAACCCATTAAAACCCCAAAACCCATTAATAAAAAAGTTTGTATACGAACCAGTATGGAACCATATAGATTCTGTCCCACTCTGCAGAGTCAACAAAAATAACAGAAAACCCCCTAAGTGACAAGTACCTAACATAACATCACCATCAATAACCAATTTTCCCATTGATTGGGGTCCCACACTCCTGTAAGTACAGGAGGCTCTAGATGCAAAAGGGCAAAAACAAACAATTGTAACAATGAAATGTTTTTAAGTCGTTATACAGTATACTGTAACCTCTGGAAGCCGCTCCCTCAAAACATAATTTTTTTTCATAGAAACCCTCATAACATTTTCAGTGTAGTGAGCTACAAGTTCTAATCCCAGCGAAGGCAGATCCTGTTTTTTTCTCAGTCTGTTTAGAGGACACATTTCAATTTTATATTGTAATTGTAATTACGCCTAAACAGTGATCAGTTCTATGAAAGCACATCCTAGAGTATCACTTTTGTGAATAATAATCTATATTTGCAAATAATCAATGTTACAACATGTGTAATAAGGTGATTGCATTCCACTGATTTCATTAGGGGAATCACGAACATATAGCCTGATGGCTAAATGTCCAGATCAACTTTGATAACTACATACAGTACAGGCAGATTCTGATACCGGCAAAATTCTAATCCATTAATGATTTCACAAGACCTTTCCCAATGACTTACTGTACAGGACGAGAGATCGCTTAGAAATGAATTGTGCTAACTGAGCTTTGAAGAAAACAGATACATTCCTGTATTTTATTATTTTATTTCCTGCAAACCCTGTAGATTGGTTACATTTTTTCTTGCTCAATTATTCGTTCTGCCTCCTTTGTCACGAATCTGCCCCCCTGAGCTGTGTGTTCCGTCTCCTCCTTCCGGTTCCCTTGTGCGTGTCTGGTCTGCTTTGTGTTTGAATGTCTGTTCCAGCCCTGGTTTCACCGGTTTCCAGTCACAGATGAAGGCACCCATTCCTGAGCACCAGTCCATCAGCTAATCATCACCTGCACCTGTTCCTCTGCCTCACCTCATAGGTGAGATGACAGTGATCAGTCCAGGCCAGATTATTGTACTACTCAGTGTGTGAAGTCCTTAGCCTCATTCCTGTGCCAATCTGAGAATTGTGCCTTTTGTTAATTTCTGCCTTTTAATAGCTAGTCTGAATACTATGCCCTTATGGTTCGCCTTTTCGTTTTTGTACTAACTCCAGTGTTCTGTGTTCTTATCTCCAGATCCTTCCTGTGACAATAATCAGCTACCTGTTCTCTCCTGGATATCTGCTTGTGACCCCTGGACACCTAACCGTGCTCTCCTGGATATCTGCCTGTGACCCCTGGATACCTGATTGTGCTCTCCTGGATATCTGCCTGTGACCCATGGATACCTGACCACGCTCTCCTGCATATCAGCCTGTGACACCTGGACATCTGACCGTTCCTTTACCAATTCACACTGGGCCTATACAGCCAAACCAACCTGGCTCCATATAGTTTCAGCCAGTTATCTGAACCATCCTACTGGTCATGAGGATCCGGACTATTACATATCTCATATCCTACACAACCATTCATTTCCATTATTTCATTAAAATTCATTATTGTTGTTACTCACGATTTTCTGCGTTTGGATTCCCTCTCTATTATTTTGAGCCCAGACCTGACATCCTTAGATAACTCTGGTCAATCAACAAATAAAATATGGCCATATGCATGTGTCAGCTGTAATAAAAAAATGTCAATGATGTTTGCCTATTTCCAATGGACTTATTCGTTTCCCTACAGTAGGCTACTGGTTTATTATTTTTGTTTAGGCTATTTATACAGTATATCAAAATACAGTTTCACAATATAATCAAATGTGGATTCCTGCGTGAACACAACCTTTCCTAATACTGTTTTTAGTAAAAAGCTATGCTTTCTTAAAAGAGAAAACTATCAAATTAATGAATTTCACCGTTTTTTATATAGAGGATTATTTATTTGACAATTTCTATACAGTACTGTACATAATGTACAATGAAAACAATACAAACATAAATGACATTTTTAAACACGACTGAAATGAATGCACACGACTGCAGTTTCAAGTGAACAACTTAGAAAATATTTAGGGATAAAGACTGTCGTTCTTTAATAACCATAACCAGACAAGTTAATTTTTTCAAAGAAATGTACAGAACAAAGGTATAATGTGCTTGCATGTGCAAACAGCAACATATTAACTAAAGCAGACAATTTGACTGGTATTTCAAATGAATTTTAGGTTCAACATTCAAAGTCAAATTGTTAAATTATCCATGGCGCAGGCATCTTTACGTAACTTAGTGTTTTACATTTTTTATAAAATAGGACTTAAAATTACGTTTAGTAGTACTTATAATATAAAGTAGTTTAACTTCCAAAAATTGTATACTTCAAGAACAGAATTTCAATTGAGTTGAAATAATATTGTCTTTTACAAGTGAGAGATATAGTGGAAAATTACATTTAGAAAATATATTTTCAACAAACAATGTGCCCATCAGCTGTTGGTCACTCACTACCAGGTGTACTGCCATGGTTATTTTTATCTCTGTAGTATGTATTTGAAAAGGCTGTTTTTGCATACTGTAGGTGATCATTTTTTCCTCTATATGCCTATTATTGTTTGCAGACATGCCAGAAATCTAAGTACAACTGATTGTTCATCACCTGTGGACTGAATGTTGGGAGAATGCACTGGGCTTAAAGAAAGGACACCAGGCGACACTACCATTAAATCTCAGAGGGAATAGAGGAATTGCAGCCAAGTGGAACAGGTATTGTGTTTTACTCAGTTGCTCTGAACCTCCTTCCTCAATCTCTCCCCTCGTGTCTTTGTATCCTTTCTCCACTCCTCTCCTTTCCCTTCGCTCCTTTCAGTTTCTCCACATTCACTCTCATTTCCTGTCCCTGGCTCAATCTCCTTTCTGTCTTTATCTTTCTCTCACAGTGAATTCATCCCCACTTTCACCACTCTTTTTCTATTGTCTGCTGACTACATGTCCTATCCTCCCGTCAGTGTTGTGTTCTCTCATTTCTCTCCCAACACTTAACCAAATAAAATGCCCAGGGTTTTACTTTCTGTGAGAACTGCAGGGCAAGACTAAGGATGGCTTCCCTGATGTATTCAGAAGTCACGTCTCTGGGTTAATAGTAACACCAGCCCAGTTGAAAATATGGAGACCTCCCGTTGCATTCAAACACGTTTAACATAGTAGTGGTCTGGAGTTAGTAAATGTTAGTTTAAGTAAAAGTTGTTTAAAGGCCATATTACCTTGGATAATAGTGGGAATTAGTCTTAATATATCTATAACAAATGCAATCATTTGTGATTAGAAAAAATAAATTACAAGTATTTTTCATAAAACTGCATCCCATCTACCAAAAACACTCCATAACCGAACTCATTAAAGAGGAGATCAATGCCTAAGACGGCGTTTGCACCTAAGAGAGAACCATACCCATCCCACTCCAATGTCGTGCAACAGCGTGCAGGTCATTTACATGCAAATGACGTCTCCACAAGTGTAATTAGATTGTCATACCAAATGGATGGTTAGCATCTGTTGGATACCATGCATGGGCATATTGAATCTATCTGCTCATAATTTGTTTATTTGCTTCACAACAACAGCAATTTTGTCCAAATATATTTAAAAATAAAATACTAAATAGCTTAATTTTAAGTGTATCAAAATAAACTACAAAATACAGCAGCCACACCATGTATCAAAATAGACTACTGTTTTATTGTATTTTTTTAAATAGCTACAAACTGGAGTGGTGGATCGGTTGACAACTTGCTCTTTGAATGGAGTTGCATCACAACGTCTTTAATGACAAATAGGCACACGCGTGTGCCTTCTTTTTTTGTGTGTGTGATGTTTCCATGTGTGTGATGTTCCAAGCCAGCAGCATAGACCCCTGTATTGCACTGGTGGTTTGCTTCTAAAGCTAAGCAGGGTCAGGCCTGGTTAATCTCTGGATAAGAGACCAGTGCTGCTGGAAGTGGTGTTGGAGGGCCAGTAGGGGGCACTCTTCCCTCTGGTCTAAAGATCTTTCCCAATGCCCCAGTGTAGTGATGGGGACATCTGCCCTGCGTAGTCTTTAGGATGGGACGTTAAAATGGGTGTCCTGACTCTCTGTGGTCATTAAAAATCCCATGTCACCTATCGTAAGAGCAGGGGTGTTAACCCCGGTGTCATGGCCCAATTTCCAACCAGGCCTCTCACTTCAATCATGGCCACCTAATAATCCACCTCCTTCCTAATTGGCATATATAACTACTCACTTCTCCACCTGATAGCTGATGTGTGGTGAGCGTTCTGGTGCAAAATGGCTGCCGTGCATCACCCAAGTGGGTGCTACACATTGGTGGTGGATGAGGTGGGCTTTCCTTCTCACTGTGTAAAGTTCCTTGGAAGAACTATAGAAGCGCTATATACGTTGAATGCCTTATTATTATTATTATTTCCCTTCTTTTGTCGACTCCCAGTTTGTTGTGTCCAATAACCCACTGACACTGCCTTGTCGGCTGCTCCGCAACTCCTTGGAAAGATTGGGGATGGTGAGGCGCGCACACACGGTTCATCCATAAAATCCTTCACTTTAAGTAATTATGCGACACACTAGCATTTTTATGATGTTATAATGTAGACTTATAAAACGGGTTCGGTGATATCTGCAATTTGATTGGCTAAAATTGCATTCCAAGCCTATGACAATTCCCTGATATCCGCACTGTAGAATGTTGCCTTTTCACTGAAGTGTAATCAAAAAGTAACACTAAGCCCCCGTGAGGAGCTGAACAAAAAAAAACATAGCAGACAATTCCTCTCACTTCAAATCTCAACACCAACTTCCAAATAAGACCATATAAAAAATAAAAACGATTTTAACATTCACTTACCACAAAAAGATTGTCACTGATGTAGACATGCTAACCAGCCACAGGTTTTAAGTAATCTAATCTTTTTTGTAATAAAGTGTTTTTTCGTGACGAAGTGATAGCTAGCTAGTGGCTGTCATGTCAATACCGGTCAATACACTGGTGGCTGGCTCATTAGCCTATTGTCCGACCTAGCACTCACATTATACACACTGAGGTTTCCACATATGACGGGTTGGGTTTTTATCCATCTAACCGTAGACCCCTATCTTCATATTTTAACATATCAAGAAATAGCCTTCAGTTGACATCTTTATTATAAAAAATAGGATTTACGATAGCCTACCCGTTCTACCGGCAAAATTAAGATAGGTTACTTCTCTATGAAAACGGTTATTTAAATAAGACTTACAAGTTGCCTGATATTATTGTATATATATATATATATATATATGTTTTATTTATATTTTCTGTAAATTGTTGAGGCATATAGCCTACAATTGTTTTCCTACACATCGTTAACAAATTGAATGATCTCTCTCCATTTGTCGTTGAAATCATCCCAATATTAATAACCGGGCGGGTCACCAGACATTCGGGATTCAGACAACCCATTGATATAAATCCCGGGCTGGAGGGATTGCATGTCTTTAATTACATTTTATGTGTGCTATTACATTATTTGTAATAACAGTACAAATTAAATTAACTGCATTTTTCTGATGACGAACGCTATATGTTCAAGTGCAACGCGACTGAAATGAATCCCGAAATTTGACAGCTCACGACTGTGTCAAGTGAACAGTTTATAAAAGATTTAGGGATAAACACTGACGTTCTGTGCAAACCTTATAATGGATGTCGCAATGAGTTAATTTTTCCAAGGTAATGTACAGAAAGGTGTTTAGTCCACATATGCAAACAAAAAACATAAGCAAACGTTTTATTTACTAGTAGAAATTAGTTTTCGCATTTACCTATATTCACATACTTAATTAATTCAATCAGGCTTTTTCATGATTACGGCGATTGGTGCTGATTTTGCCCAAACTATGCCAATCTATTCAGGGGCACTGGAAGAGATTTATATTTATGATGTTAAAAAAAATCCATATCATCATGTCGTTCTTTGGAAAAGATGATATTCTATGGAATAGAACAGATATTACCTTCGCAGTTTTTCTCTCTTAATTCATCAGATCCGAATTTAAAATTGACAGCAGAGAGAAATCTTGAAGGCATCGAATTTTTAGATATGACCATTTATAAATATGTTGATATTTTGGAAACTGCATCTACTTCAAGTCGTAGAGTAGTATAACACTTTTACGCACAGACAGTAGCTAATAATCCTTGACACCTCATACAAAATATAGGCTACCAGTTGGTCAAATCCTTAAGACTACAACGTAACTGCAGTACAGCAGTTACTAAAATACTTTAGAAGCTATTTGTACTAGCCTATCTAATAACCGGGAACAAATACTAAATTAATGGTTTTATTATTTATAGCCTGTTAATGACAGCACATGCATAATATAGGCTACATGGAAGTCTGGCCGTATTCAAAACGTTTTGTTTTCAGACAAGATTGCACAATGTGGCTTTTGATGGATGTATATAAATGTTCAGAAACAAAATTCTAAGAAACGCGCTTGCAATGCAAAACTGCACAGATGTTGGCTTGACTGCGTTAACCATATGTCGTCAGTAAAGTAGCAGGCTGATTGAATGTTCACATGATGATCGTTTATAACAAGGTCTGTATCACGTAAACATTTGAATTGCATAAAAAATGCTTCACTAAAGCAAACTGGCTAACAAATGCCATTTAAATTAAATGAAACTGTACATAAGTGTTCAGACCTTGTTATAAACGATCTAAATGATCCGTTTTGTTAGAACTACTTGATTTGTGGCGTACTAACATGGCAACAGTAAAAGGAGTGGTGGGGGGTACGTTAATGTTTCACGATAAACGCACGCCTCGTGACCATTTTCTTTCGCTAAAAATTCTAATTAAAACATAAATCTTCACAAATAAAATGTTGGCAACCGTTTTATAAGCGCATTAACACACTCCAGACTGTGCGTTGCCAGGGAATAACCGCACACCTACGCTTTCAGCCTTGTGGCTTTCTACACTGCTGAGGTGTGCGGTTATTCCCTGGCAACGCACAGTCTGTCGTGTGTTAATGCTTACTTCTCCTAAACTACGAAATACAAAACACCAGTATAGTGAGACAACATGCATTATGAAGCCCTTTTCATCAAGCCTAAAATACTATTTTGTATTTGAAATACGTATTTTGAAATACAATTTTGGGCCCGTTATTATTTACTATGTACATAAATGATATCTGTAACAATGTGCTAAAATGTAAATATGCTGATGAAAGAGTTCTTTATGCGGTAGCTAATTCTTTGTGTTAAATGCTAGTAAAATAAGTATATGGTGTTTTCCAGAGGCAAAATTCTACAATGGGACAGCTTTAACATTGTTAGACTAGATGGCTCACTTTTAAAACGTGTCCCCTCATATAAATAACTGTTAATTTCATTGGATGACAATCTCTCTTTTAATACGCATAAACAGCAAATTGTCTAGTGTTAATTTTCTATACAGTGTTAAACTTTATCACTTTATCACTTTTCAGAATTGTTTGTTATCATATATGTTCTGTTTTGTGTATTCATGGATTGATTACTTTATGTGTAATTTTAATACAATATTGTCAGGTTCCATCATAGATAGGAGGCAGCTGCATCAGAACATAGAGACAAGAAACGATGAGTGACAAAGACCTAAGATATTAAACAAGAACAACACCACATAAACACAAGAACAGAACCTTTAACTCATACAAGATGACCTAGAACACAAGAGAAACACTTTACACTAAACATATGAATAGACTAAAGACAACTACTCCAAAGAACAACCACATACCGCGACAAGAACAATGAACCACACCAAACAAATGAACACACAGAACTAAATACTAAAACCATACTAACGAGGGGAGGAGGAGCAGGTGTGGACTAAACAACAGAACTGATAGGCTGACAAAAACATGTGATGGGATCATGTGACACAAAGAGCGGGAAACAAAACCAAAAAGTGACACTTAGAACAAGGAAAAATACTACAGACATTGTGACAAATAATAATATTTTATACTATTCAAATTTAATACAAACTGTAAGTGATATTATTGATTACAACCGTTACTGAGATTAGTGAAACTATGTAGTTTCACTAGTCTAGTTCAGTTTTAAGTACTTCGCCAATGCAGTTTTAATGAATGGAAGTTGTGGTCGATAAATTATTACAACAGTTGGATATCCTTTCAGTTGGATTTCAATTTGTATGAAAAAAATCTAAGTCTTACAGTGACTGTCACTGTTGTACAAGAGCTAGAAAAACAATCTTGTCACATTTACTCATTTACTGAAGAAGGCATGCTGGGAAATATGCAGATTGGAAAATAACACTCCTAGTGTAAGAGAATAACACAATTCAGTGTTAAATATACACTCTCTGTTGTAAAACAACAACCCTGTGAGTGTCAAACTTAACACAATTAATGAGTTACAATTTTAACACTATCGAAAGTGTTAATTTTACACTCAATGTGGTTCACATATAAACCCTGGGGGAGTGATAATTTTAACTCTGAGAGAGTTACATTTGCTTTTCAAATTTGCTGTGTATTACTGAGCTGGGGAGGAAGCTGAAAGTGAGAATTGGCTTTTTTATAGGAATAAATCATGTCTGTCCTCACAGCATAGGAAGGAAATCATACAAGCAATATTTTTGTCAGTACGTGATTATTGTGATGTACTATGCATTACCATAATCAGCAAACGGGCTGAAAAATGTAGATGCAGTATATCATGCAGCGTTACAGTTTATTACTGGAGCAACCTATCACTGCTTACTATACACTGCAGTTAGCTGGGACTCTGAATTTTAGAAAGTCCAGACATTGGTTTACAGGGCTGTTTTACAGAAACTGCCTAGTTATTTAAATGCAAATATTCAGTGGTGTTATATTATACATCAGACTCGGGCTCAGGACGTTTTACCAATAGAAATACCATGTGTCCACTCTGCGTTTGGTAAGACTGCATTTAAATACCATGCCGCACATTCATGTAATGATATTCAGAGCAATCTGAAGCTAGATGTTTTAGTTATTTTAAGCACATGTAAATGTTTGTTACATTACCTTTTCATTGTTAATTGTGATTGTTTCTTTTAAAATTTGTTTTTTATGTGATTTTATATTTTTTGTCTCGGCTTCTTGGCTTCTGTTTTTATACTATTTTATTTTGTTGTATCGCAGGGCACAACTGTTAAAGACACTTTGGTCTCAGTTTGTCTTCCCTGAATGAATAAAGGTAAATAAATAAAATAAAATATGCATGTATCATAAATACTGCCCATCCCTGCCTGTAGGTCTACATGCAGAAGGCTTTTGATTATATGATCGATGATACATTGACAATGTCCACCACAAACTAGTAAATTAATAAATGGTTATAGAGAAAGTTATCAAACCCATAACAATAATGCTCATGCAATAATTTATTTTATAAAAAACACAAATGAACGAAAGCTGTTCAGGCACAAAGTGTATGATCAGGTATAAAATATACACTAAACATAAAGAAATGTCCTCTCACTTTAAACTGCTATATTTTTTCAGCAAAAATAGCATTAAAGCTACACTGTGTATTTCTTTGAGTTGATTCTTAGCAAAAACACCTTTGTTCTTTCAAAATATGTGCTCATTCATGTGTAATTACTTCCACCTAATAATCAAAGTATTTTCGTAAGCGTAGAATCTTCCATTCACAATACATACAATGGGGCCGCTCGATTTGCAGCAGCCATGTTACGCCTCCATCTTTAAAATACATTTTAAAGATGCCAAAGAGGGACATACCTGGAAATTTAAGCTCTGCCTTTCATGCTTTTACACGAGTGGCACCGTGACGAATGCCAGGGGGAGATTACTCACAACTGCCTGCAAATTTTAAAGTTTGTTGAAGATGTAAGAACATGCCTATTCTCGACGACATGTAATGGCAGCGCTGGCCCAAGCTGTGCAGTAGGCAAGGATGTTCGCCTGGCAACACAAACTCGTATTTTCGGTTTCAAAATAATAGTGCTTGTGGTTCATTGCAATAATCATTGTTTATTCATTGCATTGGTGGTGTCCATGTTCATGTTTTGCTAAAATTAGTATTCTGTTGGAATAACAGGCTAGCGACCCCGTTAGCTTCCAGGCTAGCAACCCTAGGGTTCCAGTTTCTGCCCCTAGGTCCCCTGTAGTTG
Source organism: Umbra pygmaea (assembly GCA_016801145.1). Classification (NCBI taxonomy): domain Eukaryota; kingdom Metazoa; phylum Chordata; class Actinopteri; order Esociformes; family Umbridae; genus Umbra; species Umbra pygmaea. Next base: position 24,157 of record JACXGM010011979.1, read on the forward strand.
CTCCTAGGGCACCAGCCAAGGCCCCTAGGGCACCAGCCAAGGCCCCTAGGGCACCAGCCAAGGCCCCTAGGGCACCAGCCAAGGCCCCTAGCCCTTCAGTTCATGGACCTAGTCCCCATACTAGTACCCCTGGTCTAGGTGTTAGGGCACCCCGTTCCAAGACGGCCTCCCGTCAGCCTCCCAAGAGGGCCGACTCGCCTCTGCCTGCTCCACGCCGGGCCCCGCCTCTGCCTGCTCCACGCCGGGCCCCGCCTCTGCCTGCTCCACGCCGGGCCCCGCCTCTGCC
>JACXGM010011980.1:0-24441 GCA_016801145.1 Umbra pygmaea
AACACAAAGAGAAAAAAGAATGATTAATACAAAAATGTACACCAAACAAATACACACCAAAGACTACACCAATAGGCCTAACACTCACTCTAACCAATAACAATCAAACAACGCTCTCACTCACAACACTCACAATACTACCAAACACAGACCAAACAACCAACCAACAGAGCAACAGCATAACAAACCAAAGTGCGACCCGGGATAACAAACAAATTGGAACATTATAAAGGAAGGAAGGGCATGATGGGATTGTTATTGATTGCTAGATACAGGTGTATGGGATAACGGAGGGGAGGAGTCAGTGATAAGTGATGAATTGGGCCTGATGACTGGATCTGCACCACCTGTGGGGGAACATACGAACAGAACAGAACAAACACTACAAAAACACCAATACTGAACCAGGGGACGTAACAGTGCCTATTGCTTAATAATTAATAATTATCAATGTATCTGAGTACTATTTTGGCATCTATTTTGACCTAATGTTCAGGTTATTTGGCTGCATCCTTGGTTATGGGAAATAATTGGATGAACATTTTTAGTACATATATCATAATGTATACTATTATATTATTATGTTAAACAGTATGCATTGCATGCTCTTTCATTTTTTTTGTTTTAAAAAAGTGGGTCCATGTCAGTATCCTATGCGGTGCCTCCTATTCATGTTAGGTGTAGAGAGATACCTTCAGTCTTGCTCCTACGGAGTCTATACAAGTGGTTACCGGCTGTCTCTGTCTAACCATGAAAAGAGATTTTGGGTATGGGGGGCGGGAAGGTTCTGTACATATATGTCTATGTTTTTTCTTTTTTACTTGTTCTGTTTGTCAATTTTTGTGTTACTGTCTTTTGCAAATGTATAAATTTACTTATTTCTTACCATATGGCCTTGTATGTAGCTCCAATGCTTTGTGACATTATGTCCCACACAACTCTAGATTTAGCCAGGTCTTCCACTCTCATTTTAACTCTAAAGCCAGGGGGGTGGCAATTTTGATTAGTAAAAGTGTACAATTTTCTGCCACCAATGTGGTATCAGATAGTAACGGGAGGTATTTAATTGTATCTGGTTCCATCTGGAACACTCCCGTGGTGCTGGTCAATGTATATGCCCCTAACGTTGATGATGTTGAATTTGCCAACAGCCTGCTGCGGAGGATTCCACTGTCACACACACATGGTTTGATATTTGCTGGAGACTTAAATTGTGTTATTGATCAGAATCTGGACCGCTCTAATTCCAGTCCTATGCCTCCTTCCATTATGTCAAGGTCCTTCTCAGATTTAATGACAAAGAATGGATGTACTGATCACTGGATGTTTCAGAGCCCGCAGGTACGTGAGAACTCTTTCTTCTCTCATGTACATCACTCTTTCTCTCAGATTGACTATTTTTTTGTGGACCACCTGTTGTTTCCGAATGTGACCTCCTCTGAATACTTGCCGATTGTAATATCGGACCATGGTCCCGTAGCACTTGAAATAACTTTATCTGTAAAAACCCGTACTCCCCCCGCTGGAGATTTAACTCTCTTTTATTATCTGACGCTACCTTTTGAAGCTGTATAACGTCTGCTATTGATAATTTTTTATACTTTAACCAAACTGGTTCAACTTCATCCTCGCTCCTATGGGAGACACTAAAGGCCTATTTAAGAGTTGTGATTATCTCCTACTCTTCTCACTTAAATAGAGCCCGTCGGGCAAAAGTGGAGGAACTTTCTAAAGTTATTCTTGACCTGGACCATAAATATGCACTGACACCTTTCCCAGAGCTATATAAACAACGTTTAAACTTGTAGTCTGAATTTAAACTCTTATCTACCAAGGATGCAGAGCGATTACTTTTACGTTCACGGGCCTCTTATTATGAACAAGGTAATAAGGCGAGCCGCCTGCTTGCACATCAATTAAACCGACGTGCTTCCTCCCGTTTAATTCTTTACATTGAAGACTCTTCTAAGTTTTTGATTTAAGACCCAGATGGGATAAATCACACATTCAAATCATTTTTTCTCACTTTATACATCTGAATTCCCACCGGACACTGTTACTATGACTTAATTCTTTAATGCGTTAGACATCCCAGCTGTTCCCTCTGACATTGCAGATTACCTTGATTCCCCTTTGAAGCTTGATGATGTGGTTGAGTCTATAAATTCTATGCAAACTGGCAAGGCTCCAGGTCCAGACGGTTATCACAGTTGAGAGTGTTGGTGAGGACAAGGCTGGAAATCACTCTGTCATGCTGATTGTGTCGAAAATAACAGATTTGAAGCTTTAAAAGGAGGGTGGTGCTTGAAAGGATTGTTCTTCATTTGTCAACCATGGTTACCCTCAAGGAAATATTTGCCGACATCATTGCTTTGCACAAAAATGGCTTCACAGGAAAGGATGTTGCTGTTAGTAAGATTGCACCTAAATCAACCATTTATCAGATCACTGAGAACTTCAAGGACGGAGGTTCAGTTGTTAACGGTGTGATAACTAAGTGGCTCAGGGAAGAAAACTTCAACATTTTGGGTCCATGGTCAGGAAACTCCCCAGACCTTAATCCCGTTGAGAACTTGTAGTTGATCCTCAAGAGGAGGGTGGATAAACAAAACCCGACAAATTCAAAGCACTGATCATGCAAGAATGGGCTGTCATCAGTCAGGATGTGGCCTAGAAGTTAAGTGACAGCATGCCATTGCGGATTGCGAATAAAAGCCTTTGAAACTAATGGAGTGCTTGTAATTCTACTTCAGTATACCATAGTGACTACTGAAAAAAAAAGATCTAAGAACTGAAGGAGCAAACTTTATGGAGACCGATACTTCCATTCTCAAAACTTTGGACCACAACAGTACATGTCCATTAACACACAAAGCTGAAATTACTTTGTAACAGTCATATAAAGTATTTTCTCTTATTGTCTTGAAGGAAATGTCTGTAAAATAATAGAAAAAATACTGGTAACAAATTACCAGTACTTCTTACTGTTTATGAAAATATTGTTTTTTACAATGTATAAAGTTTTTCTTCCTCCTTACTACAGTAATGATAGATCCTCCAGCTATCAGTCAGACACACAAACTCTTCTAATTCTATGAGATTCATTTTCTGTAAGTTCATTTTACAGTTCTTTTTAACGTTTATTTACGAAATTTATATTTATATTGAAGTGTACTTCAAAATGAAACCTGAAATACTTTTAAAGAAAATGGGCCCTATTTTCGATCTGAAATGCAAGTATCAAACGCGAAACGCAAGTGACATTATGGGTGGGTCCCAAGCGCTGTTGCTATTTTACCGGCAGGATAAATGACTCTTGCGCCCAAAGCAGATCTGAAATGAGTAGGTCTGAAGTAGCTTCATTAGTCATAGGTGTGGTTTGGGCGTAACGTGCAATTAACCAATCAGAGCATCATCTCACATTCCCTTTAAGAGCAGGTGCGCTTGTTCCATGGCGGATTGCTATTATAACTGCGGATTGCTATAGAAAATGTAAATAAAGAAATGCCACAAGACATACTTTCCGATGTTTTAGGCTCACTCTCACTGAATCATGAGGTTATGAATGCATGGTAATATTTTTGCAATGTAGTCTAAAATTAGAGCAAGATTACTTTCCTTACCTCACTCTTCTGTCAAATAAGCTCTCCTCTCCCGTTCTGCTGCTATGGCATTTGGGTTAAGTGACAAGCAACGGCACATGCATTTCAACATCATGTCTCCTTAAGTCCTCTAATATTTCCTCACATATGTCATCAATCCATTTATTATTCATGGACATGTTGTGTAAAACACAACAAGCCACAAAGAATGCTGTGACTTGAGTAGTGTAAAGTGCCTCCTGTCCTATCCCAACACCTGACGTGCATTTTCAGTGCGCCAAATGTTCGTTCAATTAGGCACTAATTTCACGCACTGTTGCTGGCATTATAAATGGTGTGATCATCATCATCATCAGCCATGTCTTTAACGGATAGCGTTGTCCCCTTCACACCCACCCATCTAAGGTGGGATTCCCCTCAAAGATGGCAGAGTTTGCCATGAATGAGTCGTGGCTTGAGCCAGAGTATTTTGCAAAGACATGGGTGATTTTACTTTTAGCATCGCAAATGACTTGTATGTTGATTGAATACATTTGCTTGCGGTTGATGTATATCAGTGTGAATAATTCATTTTGAATTATTTGGGTAAATGTGTACACTAGATGTGTACTAGCAGTACATAATGATATTCATTTTTTGAATTATGGTCTCATTGATTTTAAAATCTGTGATAAAGCAAAGGGTCGTTTAGTGCATGGCTATGGTGTTCAGTTGTATGACAAGACACTCAAAGGAGTTGGCAAAAATTGTCACATCCGCAACCAAGATGTCTGCACACGTAATGGCAAATTCATGACCCAAATCAGATCTTCATAATCCAATGGGTAACGTCATATATGTTACGTCCAGTGATATATACGGTCTATGAAAAAGACCCAATAATTCATGTAAATAATATACAGTAAAGACATGGTGCTCCCCGCATGGCATTGTGGATTAAGTTGCAGTTTTTCAGGACAGCTATGTTAGGGTTGGTCATGGTTTGATACTGACCACGGCTTCTCCAAATGTGCCTGGAGCTTGTGAGTTCAATCCCCAAAGTATAGTTGAAATGGCTAAAAATAATGTCATAAAATAATAAAAATACAGCCATGACTACATAAACACATAGCCAAATGTGTCATCAGACATACCTGCCTCCCCTTGAAGGCACTTACAACACCAGGTGATGGATCATGATGCCAGCTATCCAAGCCATGCATGTTCCAACCACTCATGTCCACCTGATATCACCAGTACAGGCACACACTCTTAAACTTTTGTGTACATGTTTAGATTTATAGTCCTTTATATACTATATTCCAGTGGAGGCTTGTCAGGGGATGATCATCCTCTTCAGTAAATTCAATTTAAAAACATTGTATGAATAAAAATCAAACAGTTCTCTGAGATTGAATTTTATGATAAAAACACTGTACGTTAGCACAGCGGTTTCCAAACCTCTCGTTGGGGGCCCCCAGAGAGGCATTACTTTAGTTTTAACCCTGAAATGGCACACATGATTCAATTAGTCAAAGGTGTAATGTGTAGTTAACTAATTTATTCAGTTGTGTCATTTCAGGGTGAAAATAAAATCACGGATTGTCTGGGGGTCCTCAAGGAGAGGTTTGGGAACCACTGTGTTAGCACACGCATGCTGTATCTGTCGCTCCCTACGTCCGTCACTCACCCTCACGATTTCTCTGCAGCTCATCTTAATGTAGAGATGAACAAGCTTGCATCCCTCTCTAAATTTACAGTATTAAACTGGCCCAGTCTGAAGGCCGGGCCAGAGCGCAGTTTTGCGCTCCTGCGGATGCGACAGCCAGTCCATTTCAGCCTACTGTCAACTGTTTTAGTATGCCCAGAACTGTAACTGGCTGAACGGCCATCAAAGTAAAACATTACGGCCCGTTCGGCCCGGATTGGACCGGCCGTTCAGAAAAACACCCGATCCTATCGATGACCAATCCGCCCCTGCTCGTGAACCTTCCTTCCATAGTCTTACACAGTAATTAAAATTCATAGAGGAGGTTGTCCTCTGACTCATCTGATTTGTTAAAATATGAACTGACATTTTTTTCATCCAATCAAAGGATCAGAGAATAAACGTAGCTTTATGAGATGAGGAACTGCAGTGTTGAGTTGGTAACGTTGCGAGTACAGGCAAATATATGGTCGCCTACCGCACCAAAAGTTTAAAAATTGCATAAAATATGTAATATAAAAAAAGATATTTGTAATAATAACAAAAGTTTATTTTAGGCTTTTTCGCACTTGCACATACAGTAGGGTGTGTATATAGGAAAGATTGGTTTTATGTACATGTAGGTATGCTTACTTAGTGGGTTTTACTTATCAGTTCTTTGCCGCTCAGCTCCTGTGTTTGTTTTTGCTAACCAAGGTAATTTGGGTTTGTTTGTCCACTCCCCATTCCTCTCCTGCCTTTAGTTCAGTAAGTGGGTGTGCAATGGCATGTTATGTTTCCCTGTTCACCAGTTTCATATCATTTGTGAAACATATACCTTACTGACATCGAAACCTCTCATAAGAGAAATAAACAAAACCCCCAGATTGAAATGTCCCTTTAAAAGCTGATGCAGTGTGCCCAAACCTTCTTTAGTTACATTCTCAAAGGCTTCAGTACAACATTATAATAATGTCTTACACAATGACTCATATATCCTATGGTTACGCTGTTTGGCAGTGCTCTCATTGTTTGAGCTTTAACTAGATTACCTCCTTTCAGAAGCTGTTTGTCCGTGTAAATGTGAACATTCATGATACTCCTGTTATCACACATTTAGCTTGTTCAACACCACCCACCACAGCATTTCCTTTTCTGGACCAAATCCCTATACAACACCAACAAGTTCTCATTTCTTAACATTGCAGCATTGTTTATTTCCCAATCTCATAACTTATCACATTCTGTTAGTGAGTTTCATCTGACTCATCCCCCAACCAGAGTCACAGACTGATCACTTGATCACATTTCTTGCTCATTCTCCAAACCACTCTCTTTACAACCTGCCAAATATATTGAATGTTAACTCTTTCATTTTGTGTTTAGCTTTGCATTCATACAGTTTCTTTTAGAAAGTCTACACTTCTTTGAACGTTTGTTCATATATTTTTGTATGCCTTTTGTTGATTTTTACTCATTAATACTAGGATTTATTTGCAATTATTTACATGGCACAGACAGTTTGTTAAGCCTGGGCTCAAACCCTCATGTGGCATGAGATGTCCGGTTTAGACAGCCTAGACCGCTACACCAAAAACTGGCACACATGACTCTACGATTTTATGTTGCTGGCTAAACCACCTCTAGTCCCAGAGGATTTGTCACTCATTTTAGACAAAATTAGACAACATAGTTATACAGTTGTATAGTTGCGCAGCTGAAGACATGAATAATGGATGAATGGGGGAAAATTCTGATTGCTAAACTTATCCAACCAATGTCTTCAGTGCCCAAATGCTTAACTTTATTTGAGTGTGTTGCAATCATCAGATTTGAAATGAGTGTATATTTTCACAAATAAATTAAATTCACAAACTAAAATATCACAATGTATTAATAATGTGTTTCAATATAGTACAGGGTGAATTGAATCTTCAAATGACTCTATCAGTATTTAGCAATTTCCATACTCTCCCAACTTCTTTGGAATTGGGGTTGTCGTATCAGGTGAGTGACTTAACAGATGTTAAGAAACTACAGGAGGATAGTTTTCCAGTAACAAGGCTGAACAGACCTGAAACAGAGTGTAAATAATAGTAAAAGAAATAATGTTCAATATTAGATTGAAATAAATGAACAGTAATAAAAAACATTTTTACAAACCTTTTAGATAGTGGGAATGTACCTTATCTGTCCTTATATGCAGTGACGGCTGGTGGTGATATTGTGTGGGTGGCCTAAACGATTCATTATACATCCATCAATAGTTTACCCTGCATCAACAGTAGCATCACATCTGAGATACCAAATTACAACAATGACAACACATTATACCTTGTAATGGCAAGTGCAACACTTTAAAGAAGTACCCAAGAAAATGGCCTGATGGCAAAAAACTCTGTGTATCTATCTTTCTCACACAGAAACACACACTATTTGACAATTTTTCTATGTACACAGTAGCACATGCCTTATGCATTATTAATGATGGAATAATAGGCTACATGATAAAAATGAATCATCTATCATTGTCACACCCAGCCCCGGAAGGGTTGAGGAATTGAACTGAGAAAGGGACTCCTTATATATTTGGTTATTTCCTGTGTGTAATGTTTCAGTTCCCCCTTGTGTCCCTTCCATGCATTGCATGTTGTTTTAGTTGACCTTGTTCCTGTGTTTTCCTCCCTGTTATTTTAGCTACGCCTCTCTCCCTGGTCTGGGCTGTCATGGGAGGTTAAGGAAGGTGTCTAGTTACTTATGGATCGATTTGATTACTGATTACATACAGCCTTGTAGTGTTGTATAGTTTGCTCCACTATATAATGGGCTCAGACCAGGGAGAGGATGTGGTGCATTGTGTTCTTTGATTCGGTTACAGTGGTTTATGTTACAGTCCTTCTTTGCAGCATTCTGGCAGCGACAACGTGTAAGTTTGTTTGGTTTACATGTATTGAAGTATAGGCATTCTGTATATTCTCTGTCTTAGAATCCAAGTGTCCGTGCCACTATAGAGCACGTTGCTAGTCTCTCGTATATCGTCATGCTCCCGTTTCCTGCCAGAAGCATACCTGCATACATTAACTTTTGGACTTGTGTCCAAAAAAAATCAATAAATCATTGCCTTGCAATCGGATCTCCCTCTCTCAAACCCACACAACACCGTGACAATCATAGCCAATAATGTCACAAAAGGGTTCACTTAGGGATACACTACAAAACATGTTACAACTGTAATAATAATAATAATAATACATGGTGTTTATATAGCGCTTTTCAATGACCCAAAGACGCTTTACAAAAACAAGAAAAACAAAGAACACAAAAAGGCAGAAACAACATGAAGGGGGCTATGGGAAGGCTTGCTTAAACAAAAGGGCTTTAGGCAGTAGCGGAAGATGTCAATAGAGTCAGAGTCTTGGATGGATTGTGGCAGTGAGTTCCAGAGACGGGGAGCAACCCTGGAAAAAGCCCTGTCCCCAAAACCCTGTAGCTTGGATCTGGGGATGATGAGGTGGCCTGCTGTACCAGAGCGGTGTGTGCGTGAGGGTTGATAATGATGAAGAATGTCCAAAAGGTAGGGGGGAGCAAGTTGGTGGAGGGCTTTGTTTGTCAGAATGATTATTTTGTATTGTATGCGCTGTTTGACAGGGAGCCAATGAAGCTCATAGAGGATGGGGGAGATGTGCTGCCAGGACTTTGAGTGAGTGAGAAGCCTGGCTGCAGAGTTTTGAACTATTTGGAGCTTATGGAGGTATGAGGAGTTGATGAGTCAAGACGGAAGAGATGAATGCATGGATCAGAGTTTCAGCTGCAGGTGGAGGGAGGATTTGAGTTTTGCAATGTTACGGAGATGAAAGAAGGAGGATTTGACAGTCTGTTTAATATGTTGCTCAAAACAGAGGGTGGGGTCAAGAATGACACCTAGGTTGCGGACATAGGGGGAAGGAGAAACAACTGTCATAAATGGTGAGAGAGAAAGTGCCAGTTTTATTGAGGGTGGATTTAGTGCCTATGAGGAGTTCTGTTTTATCAATGTTGAGTTTGAGGAAGTTGTGTTGCATCCAGGTTTTTATTTCTGAGAGACAGGTTTCAATATGGGCCAGAGGAGGGTTGGTGAGAGATTTGGTGCTGAGGTAGATCTGAGTGTCGTCAGCGTAGCAGTGAAAGTCTAGGTTGAAATGGCGAAGGATCTGACCAAGGGGGAGGATGTAAATGATGAAAAGTAGGGGACCCAGAACAGAGCCCTGGGGGACCCCCTGGGTAACAGTAGTTAATTCTGATGTTTGGTGACTGAGGGAGAAGAAATGGATGCGATTTGTGAGGTATGCTTGTAGCCAGGAGAGTACAGTTCCCTCAACACCCGGACCCCTGAGCCTGGTGAGGAGGATCTGGTGGCTCACAGTGTCAAAGGCAGCACTCAGATCGAGGAGAAACAGGATGTTGAGGGAACCTGCATCAGCAGAGATGAGGAGGTAATTTATAACTTTGTGTAGTGCAGTCTCTGTGTTGTGTATTGGGCGGAAACCAGACTGGAGGGGTTCAAACAAGTCATTGTTGAGCAGGTGTTTTTGGAGTTGAGAGGCTACTGTCTTTTCCAGGGTTTTGGCCAGGAAGGGGAGGTTGGATATTGGGCGGAAGTTATTAAAGATGGTGGTATCCAGTCCTGGCTTCTTTAAAATGGGAGTGACAGCAGCAATATTATAGATGGCGGGGACAGTGCCATGGGTGAGGGAGAGGTTGACAATGCATGTGTTGTAGGGACAAATTGCAGGCAGACAGGCTTTAATGAGAGATTCAGGAATGGGATCGAGGGAACAGGAAGTTGTCTTGGATGATAGTATGGTTTTGGCGATATAGGCAGAATCAATAGGGGAGAAAGTACGGAGGTGAGTGTGCAGTACAGCCGGCGGACAGAGTGAGTAGTCAGCAGTTGGGGTAGGGGCAGAGGGAGACTGACCAGACAGTGATGCATTGATTGTTGAGATTTTGTCTCTAAAGAATGTAAGGAAAGCATTGGCAGGCAGAGTGGGTGAGCGGTGATTGTTATGGCGAGGCTGAAGTAGCTTATTGACTGTTGAGAATAAGGTGTGTGGGTTCATGTTAGATCTACTGATAATGTTGGAGAAGTAGGAGGACCTGGCAGCACTGAGGGCATCTATGTATGTAGAGAAGTGATGTTTGTATGCTTCAGTGTGAATAGTGAGCCCAGTCGATCTAGCTAGGCGTTCCAGGCGTCTACCAACCTGCTTCAGAGAACGAAGCTCAGCTGTAAACCAGGGAGATGAAGTGATAAATGATACATGCTTAGTTCTAACTGGTGCCAGGGTGTTGAGGGAGGTACACAGAGCACTGTTGAACTGATTAGCCAGATCATCAGGAGTGTTCCAGGGGTAGTGCAGAGCAGATGGCATTGGAAAAATGGAGAGGGTCAACAGCTTTGATAATACGGAAGGAGCTTATCAATGTTGTGGGGTATGCTGGAGGAGAAAGAAAAATTTAAGATCTTGTAATCAGACAGTGGGAACACAGAATGGGAAATATTTGAGATATCAAGGCCAACAGAAAAAACAAGGTCAAGTGTGTGCCCCTTAATGTGAGTGGGGAAATGGACATGCTGGGTGATGTTAAAACAGTCCATTACAGCAATAAAATCAATGGTGAGTTTGGTGAGTCAACGTGTATATTCATATCACCAAGCAGGAGTAGGCGGGGTGAGAAAGGTGTAATGACTGTGAGTAGATCACCTAGGTCAGAAACAAATGATTCCTTATGTTTTGGAGGACATTATACAAGAATAGTGGTGAGGGAGCACAATGATTTATAGGCAAAGTATTCAAATGAGGAGAATGAGGGAAGTGACAGTTCAGTTAAGTTGTAAATGGATTTGTACAATACAGCAAGGCCACCACCACGACCAGTGAAGCGGGGGTGGCACAGGTAACTATAACCAGAGGGAGTAGCTGGATTCAGTGAGAAAAAATCATCCATCAGTTGCCAGGTTTCAGTTAGAAAAAGGAAGTCCAGGTTATTATCAATTATTAGTTCAAGGAGCATTGGAGCTTGATTGTTAATAGAAATCATGTTGAGGAGAGTAAGATTGGTAGTTCGGCAGGGTGCAGTGGGGGTACAGATTATAGTAGGTTGGAGGGGGCAAAGAAAACAGGTTTACAGTTCGGTACGATGGGTATCTAGGAGGACGGGAGTGAGACAGGATAGAAATTATATTGCTACCAGTGTTGGTGTTGCCAGACCATTTTCGACAAGAGCTACGATGTAGGTAGAGACGTCTACCGAGAATGCCAGATGCACAGGCACGCTGGGTTACAATAGGATGAGGGCGGTAATTTTTATTAAAAGATAATAGATCCAAATGGGAGTAGAATATAGTAGGAGGACAAAAGTTGATTTACAAATTACGTTTGACCTCCTGTTCTGCCATTTTGTCAGCCGTCTGGCAATGCATATCTGATTCCTTATCACACATTAGAGAGGCATGTATGAGACACCTGTATGTCGAAAGCCAGATCGATCTGACTTATTTTTGATTTCAAGAGATTTTTTTATAGATTTTGGAAAATTTCACTACAGAGTTCAGTCGGCTGTGGTTTCGCCACGGATCACGCACAGATATGGGTGTGTGCACTAACATCGCATTGACAATGAAATTGATAGCTTATTGTTTCATAATGATATGCACACATTAATGTTGTGCACACTGTTTATTAATACTGATTGGCAATTTTTTGCCATTTTGCATTGTATCTCTTATTAGCAGTGTTTATTAGGTATCACCCTATAGAGAGGGAAGTATAAGACACCTGTATGCTGAAAGCCGGTTTAATCGGACTAATTGATTTTATAGGTTTTGGCAAATTTTCACTGTACAGAAAAATCCACCATGACAGACTTTATGGGTTCTTGAGGCTTTTTTGTTCATCATGAGCAGTGATGGGCTGTCAGGGACCACAGATACCAGTACATTTAAGTACAGGAACGAATGAAGGATGCAAGTTATTAGGCTATTCGGTGTATACTGGAACTGTAGAAAACGGCATGAGGACACCCCGGACCTAGCCTCTGAAAGCCACCTTCAGCGAGGAAAGACAAATGTTGGTAGTTTGCAAAACTTCTGGGTGAACAAAATCAGTGCTTGAAGTGGGGCGGTACACGCACCTCTACATTTAACTCTTAAGCGTATCTGCCCTTTTTCTTGTGTACCGATGCCTCTCGCATGTAGGCGCAACCACTGACAGAGAAAGCGTCAGTGTCAGAGAGATTGATAATGATCCGAACGTTACATAAACTACACTACCCAGAGGGCACTACGTGACTTACTTCAAATCTCTTGACGAATCACATAAAGGAAAGCAGTCAGCCCACCCTTTCAGAAGTTCTTTTCTCCACGGACGCTAGTTAGAAAATGCTGTTGCCTGACCGTAACATATTTTTTACTGCTGAAAACCTAGAAACTAAAAAGAAGTGTGTCTTTTTTAAGTCGTTATGCTAGCCTGGCTTTAGAAAGGTACTAATAGAACGCGTGTGCCAGAGCCAGACACGTCAACAGAGGTCCAAGTCCAACCAGAATCATCGGGTACGTTTCATGAGCTTCAAACTAATGTTAATTAAAACCCTTCAGTCTCCCGACGTTCTATGTCAAGCGCGAACCATATATGCTTGGTACTGTTGGAAGGAGGAAGATCAGACAAAAAGAATGAGTGGTGGCTCATCCCTGTGGGTTAAACACAGCCGGAGCTATGACACCTTTTTTACGTTACAGACAGGAAGTAAATAATAGCTGGGATTTCAAAAACATATAGAAATATTGTAAGAAATGGGTGCAGCACTTCGATGTTGACTAGTTTGTATGGCCTACAAACTTTGCACACCAGTCCAGGAGCCCTGGGGGCTTAGCAATATGCATTAAAAAGCCTTATTTTTCATGGCTTACATGCTTTTACACAAAAAAAAATATTTTTTTAGGAAAAATATTTAATAAAACATAAAATTCAATGATACAAGATGTTGGATTTCATTAATCCATGTCGTAGCCATGGGTCTGCTGAGTCCAAAATCATAAGACACTTCACTGTAGGGCAAAGTATGAGCTTTCCAGAGGCCAAAAGGTCAACTTTGTGCCAGGCAGACCTAAAACCCCTTAGACCTTGAATTTTGATGTGAGCGGAACTGCTAGCATTAAGGAGTCTGCAGCTACCAACCTTAATGTTACCTTAGTCAATGACACTGACATCAACAATAACGTTAGTAACGAAACACATGCATTGCCTGAATTTTTGTCAAGGAACACACATGACTTGTTTAAATAAATACATTTATATTGTTGTACCAGCAATATCTCAAAGTTTTGTTTTTCACTTTAGAAATCTCAAATGTCATAATGATTTTCCAATGCAAGAGAGTACCGGCACCTTTTTTTCCCCACTTCAAGCACTGAACAAAATAGTGGTATTTCTGCGTTCTGACATACTAACATTAAAGCTACACTCTGTATTTCTTTGAGTTGATTCTTAGCAAAAACCCCTTTGTTCTTTCACAAATATGTGCTCATTCATGTGTAATTACTTCCACCTAATAATCAAAGTATTTTCATAAGTGTAGAATCTTCCATTCACAATATATACAATGGTGCAGCTCGAATTGCAGCAGCCATGTTACGCCTCCATCTTTAAAATACATTAGCCAAAGAGGGACATACCTGGAAATTCAAGCTTGGCCATTCGCGCTTTTACACAAGTGGCACCGTGACGAATGCCAGGGGGAGATTACTCACGACTGCCGGGAAAAGTCTGTTGAAGATGTAAGATCATGCCTGTTCTCAAGGACATGTAATAGTAGCGCTGGCTCAAGCTGTAAAGTAGGCAAGAACGTTCGCCTGGCAAAACAAACTGGTATTTTTTGTTTCAAAATAATAGCGCTTGTGGTTCATTGAAATAATCATTGTTTATTCATTGCATAGGTAGTGTCCATGTCCATGTTTTGCTAAAATTAGTATTCTGTTTTAATAAAACAGACTCTAGTGAATGTTTGTCAAATGTAAACGTGTTTTCACATGAAACACTAACAGTATATTCAATCAAATTGTGTGTAAAACATATTTGTTACTTTTATTAATAAAACATGTTAAATTATTATTTTTGCTATCACATGCTCTTATTGTTTCTTTACACACAATACAATTGCATTTGTTTATAATTCACGGGCTGTGTAGTAAATTAACAATAATTATTGCAATGAATCAAAACGAGCGCTATTATTTTGAAAGATAAAACTAATATCCAGGTTCACGTTGCTGGTATAATAACGCTAGGGGCTTCAGTTGCTTGTCATATACAATTTCACCACTAGATGGGAGCAACTCCTACACAATGCAGCTTTAACCAAAAGAAATTCAAATTTCCGCGATTGAAGACTTATTCTAAGCCTGCCTGAGACTGGAAAAGTATTCAGCCACTGGATGTCCTCAGTAGCATGTCTCAGTAAATGCCTGACAGTTCAAGCAACCATCCCCCTGGCCAACTGTCACTGTCTTAGAGGAGCGAGAGAGGGGGGTGTTAGTAGAATGCTGCTCTTACCCTTTGCTAGCTTCAGCGTATAAATCATGGTAGAGTCTTTTATTAAAATACGCAGTTAAATAATGTTTTTGTATTGGGTATAACTTTTATTAACTATTAGACAGACATAGTTGTTATCCTTGACCCAGCTAGTGTTTTTAACTGAGGTTTTGTAACGTTCGAGAAAATAACCATTGAATCAGACATCGTACGATAAGGATTATTCAATAATTAACCTCTTCATCCCGAGGGTCCCCGGACCGGGACCTTTTTGCGCAAGTCACATACATTGGTTAATTACATATTGTAAACATGCGCAAAACCCGTCATGTTATATACTGCTAGAACAGCAAGGATCTCATCTGTAAATCTATACAAACTGTTTTTGCCAAAAGCAAATCATATAGATGCATGGATTGCATAAAGTCGCAACAACAAAATTGACTACCGCATTTTCGGCACTGCTGATGCAACATATATGTGATCAATAGACAAACATTTCTCAACATAGCTATGAAAGCAATACAGCAATCGAAAGCCACTATTCATCCCTTCACAAAGATGCCAAGCTTTTTGTTATAGCTCTAACAGGCACGAAACAGTCGAGCAATATATCAGCAAAAACTATTCCACATTTTGAAATCAATACAACAACTTTTCCCTATATTATATGATTTTTTATTGTAAAAAAAGGGTTTCTGGTAAACTAATTCCACTTGGCAAGTTATTTCAATGCCTTATAGACATTCTGGATTAGTTTAGGCTTCTATACGTTGTGCATAATACATAATCACACTGGTTTGAACTTGACTGCCTGTCGACGCTCAAAGCACAACATAAGGTCTCTCTCCCCATCTACTGAAAAAATGAGGTAACACATCGTCCTAAGCTGTTTTTCACTCTATTCTGGTGAGAAACACCTTTCCATAGAGTGGTCACATGTTAAAATCGACCAACCAGATCAGGAAATATTTAAACGCGTATCTGTTTAAAGTAAGTTCTCTGTTTTGTTCAGTTACGCACGCTTTGCGCATTGTGGTTGTAGTGCTCTCGGTTTTTGATGTATTACAACATAATTTCTCAACATGGCAGGTTCTAGCAAGAAATATTCAGTTACGGAGGCTTTGGTACTACTAGCAAAGGAAAATTGGACTGTAAATATTCTCTGTGACTGAGACTCTGATGATTCCATTGGAGTTACATGACGAACCATTTCAACAACAACATAAAACAACATGAAACAACGGAGCACCTGTACACCCCAAATGCCGCATCAAAAGTGTATGTAAGTATATGTTATGTTGTTATTTCATTATATTTATTATGTCTTTACATAAACATGTTATTATTTATTACTTCAAATACTGTTTTACTGGTGTATTGTATGAGGACACAACTAGTTAGCCACTAAGCTAAGCTAAGCAGTGGGCCTTCCTACATAATGATCATTGTATTATGATTTGTTATGCTACCGGTTCCACACAAAAGCACATACACTAAGTAAACACATTTATTACTGTATTATTTTTACATTTAGTCATTGTATGAATTGAAAAATAGTTGCCACGCTACTAGCTGAGTGAAATCCTTTGTTTACTAAGCTAGGACTGTAATAACGATGCTATGCCTGTAATAACGACGCTAGGTCTATAGTAACAATGCTAAGGCCTGTAATAACATGGTCGTTTTATACTGTAACAACAAACAGTGTCTCCACTAATACTAAAGGTGTATTGTATGAATTGAAAAATAGTTGCCACGCTACTAGCTGAGTGAAATCCTTTTGTTTACTAAGCTAGGCCTGTAATAATGACACTAGGCCTATAATAACATATTTGTTTTATACTGTAACAACCAAAAATGTCTCCACTAAGTCATAAAAATACTAATAACAACATGTTTGTTACTGTATTATTATGTGAAATGTGTATTATACAGTGAAAAGTGAATTTTAGTTATATTTGTCAATGAATGAATGTACATGTGTTGGATAGTGGTGGATAGTAATAAGAATAATTTCAAAAGCCTGGTTTTAGGGTACAAAGTGGATATTTTTTATTGCTAAATCACTGAAGGTCACCATATATGTATATAGTTTTAAGATGTTTACATTTTTTGTTTTTAAATTGTTGTTATCTTTTCAATAAATCTGCCCTTTTTTGAGTCAAACTTTACCATAGAATGGTTTATTTCAATGGGAACGTAGAGGTCTGGCTAAAAATTTAAAACCAAGTCAAATTAGATGTATGTTGATGGAATGTACACATATAGTGATATTTTAGTGAAATGAAATTAATTTTGCTCTCTGGTACCTGATAAAAGTCAAATGGCACTGATGGTGCCCAAATGTCCCCAAATGTGCCCAAATGTGCCCAAATGTCAAAATTTCGAAGGCCGCCTAGGACTCCTTCAACTAAAACCATTATAACATTTGTTTGCTTCACAATAATGGCATCAAATTTCACACATGTACTCACCAGACATAGAAGTATGTTTCTAAACTGTTTTAGAGCTGCTGATCCATGACCTTCATATATTATTATCTATGTAACTTGTTTTTTTTTAGGCGGAATTGAAATTTCCATAAATCTATTCTGTGTTCAGGATAGAACTCACATGTGTTTCCTTCATTTTGATACCAAGACTATGTTTTTAGCCCTTGTAGTTTTGGAGATATACTCCATTAGATTTGGGCATGTTTTATTTCTTTCAAAACCAGAAAAAAGCTTAGGGATGAAGAGGTTAAATACAACACCATAAATGATCATCATCATTACAGTTTTTCCCGATAGCTAAAACACTAAAAGTGAATGCCCAGACCAAAGCGTCAAAACCGTACCGTTTGCATGCATTGGTATAAACAGGCACCAAACAAATAGAGATTGCTAGGACATGTGACCAAGTGAGCGGCAACGTCATCAAAACGCAAAGAATTAGGGGTATGTTTGGCCAGGGCTGGTATGTTTACATGGGCTGGCATAGTAGGCTAGTGTTCTGGCATGAAAAAATGAAAACTTAGCGTGAAAAACAGAATCCTACAAAATGCAGCGGGCCAAAACAAAGATTTTCGGACCATACCGCCTAAAACTAAATAAACTGGAACCTTATGAGAATAGCGACTGGTCAAGGGCCAGCGGGATGTCAACTTGTTGGCTGTTGCCCAACTTCCAGCACCCATATATACAACTACATGATATTGAGTGCTAATCAGGGTTCGAATTACTTGGGCGCTCACATGAAAGCAGTAAAATCACATACACCTGTGGGGGTCTCTAAAAATCATCAGCACCATTATTTAGATCACAAAAAATTCATTTTTTCCTTTAATATATATCACAACATTTATGTTAATAAAACAGCCTAAAAGAAATGTGTTTTCCAAAAGAATGCAATGGGTCTATGCTACTGCTAGGCGCATATCGCGATGGGTTGTTTTTGATCATGTTATACATCGGTTGCTCAAGTCAAATGTTATTTAAATACCAAAGGATACCAAACCACTTAGAAGGGCCCTTTCTTTGCCATGAGGAAACAAAATCATACACTCAGTATAGCAACAGGGTGATATAAGGTGGTTTGTTATTATTGTTGAACTCAAATGAATGAAGTCCAATGTTTTATTTTATTTATGTACACATGCCGTGCCTACTTAGGCTACTTTTTTAAGAGACCCCCACAGAGATGAAATTATAATTCGAACCCTGGTGTTAATGCATACACACACACATTTTTCAGTAACTTCAAGTTGCTGCAGCAGGCAGGCCCAGGTTTTTTGTACAGACGGATGGGTCCAGGACATGGAGATTGTAAATGTGGGGAAGAAAACTGTTGTCCGTTCAAAGGAATGCTAATGTTTTAAGAACCACACTCCTCGCTCTCTCATCTATCTGCATGCATTCAGAATTCAACAAACCAACGTAACTTACTAAGACAAACACATAACGCATAAGTTAAATTGTAAAAAACGTTGACTCGTTTACTGGTCTTACTAAATGCGCTTTCTAGTAGAACACTGTTGGAGCTACTGGTGCATGAGCCTGTTAAATAAAAATATATTTAAGACTTGAATTAAAAGACAGTTAGCATGGGCGCCTTGTTTGTGCCGCGGATTCCCAAAATGCTCTGCGGGAATATGTCATGATGATGACACATTAGCAATCTCTTTAGACACATGTCGGCATGGCACCGTAAACAATTCTGCAACGGTGCAAAACACACACACAGTGTTGCATGTTAAACACATTGGCCATTGATGAAACAGGCAGTCTGAGAATGACTGAAACCAAATGAGGATGTATTCGACAGAAAATAATGAAATACAATCATCGAACATGGTACAGTAATGCATTTTGTTAATACATACCCCGTTTACTATTAAGTCTGTGTATATTAACCCTTTAACCCTGTTCTCTGTTCTGGCAGTTGCCAGATCGTCTGTCTAATATAGCCGCTTCCAGCATTCCTTATACCAGTGATTTTCCAGTTACCCGTGTTTTGCTCAGTTATTCCCTCCTGGTGCCGAATTCTGCCTGATTGTCCTGACTACGAGCCTGCTTACTCCCTTGTACCTTAGCTCTCTGCCTCAGCTACCATTTTTTCCTGTCCCTCGACCAACGAGCCTGTCTACCCTGTGTACCTCTTCCGGACTATTCCTGTGGCCTACTTTGGTTTACCTACTTATGTCATTGTTTTGCTGTTATCCAACTATTAAACATTTCATTTTCATTGTAATTTACTCTGCTTCCGTCCGCCTTTTTGTGTCCACTAACCTGGATTTGTGTCACTCACAGTATACTAAATATCAGCCCTGGACTTTGACCCAAACCAGCCCAAAATGGCACAGTGCTTACTGCTGAATCATACAGTTAAAAGTATTTGACAGGGCTACACTACAACAAACAGCACTATAAATGTGTAGAATGAAAGGAAAAACACATCTTAGCTACTGTATTCTCAACAGCTCACTTTTCTCTGAAACTCTTTCATCACCATGTCAGTATCCTGGCTCTACCTGACTGTGACTTTCAACCTGACTATGAATTACATTATTTTTATGAAGGGTTACATCTGTTTCAAGCAATTAGGAATTTACAGTTTTTCGATTGGTCACACACATTTTCTGAAAGCATGCCTCATACTCTCAGAACTCTACACACAGATAAAAAAACACACACACAATGGGCAAAACCACTCAATATTCCTGCAAAATGAAACATTACATTCAAAACAATGTTATTTCTTCTCAAAATGGTATTTTGTTTTCAAATTACACACACAAACCATCATATGATTAGACACTTATTAGAACCAGTTGAACACTGATGTGCTCAATGTAAAAAAGTATGGTGAATTGAAAACTCTTCTACTCCATTCATCATTATGACTTTGCCTTTTTATTGTTCAGTGTTACACATCCTACAGACAGTATATACAGTGTGTTGTAAAATATTTGAGAATATTGTTTATATACTCAGAACACACAAATACACGGTAACAAATATATTCAATTTTTTCCACAAAAAAAATGTACACAGTGTACATCCCAACCAACAAAAACTTGCACATACAGTGGTCTACATGAAAAACAACAGAAAAAAGTACTGTATACAGTTTCAGTAAAAACAAAAACAATGTACACAGTGTACATCCTAACCAATACTACACTGTAGTACTGCAATTTTCTAATGAGAGTAGATTTCTTTCCTATTTTCATTTTAGAAAATCTGGATGATGGATGCTACAGTGTACCTGCTCAAATTTGGCCGTACTCTTTGCCCAGCCTCCCTCATTGTTAGACCATGGTCAACCAAAGTGGCTCAGATCTCATCAGAGATTACGGTCCTTGGCCTTCCTCGTCCTCTTACTCTCACTCCTCTGACTCTGCCTCTGTTTCCAATGTTGGCATCAATTGCTACAAAACAGAAGAGCTCACCTGTTGCCCTTAATTTTGATTAACACCATTGTTGAAAAAAATGTAGGCACATTGGTATTCACCCATAAAATACTGTGTGGCATAATTTGTTTATGGCTTTGAATCATCTGGAAGATAAAGTGTATGTATTATTCTCGATATGACCACCCATTTGTAAATTATATGTATCATACCTATTTCCTGCATGATATGTTATAAATAAAAGCATCTTCCAAATGACATACTATTATAAACAGGCATATGGAAATACACTCACCTAAAGGATTATTAGGAGCACCATATTAATACTGTGTTTGACCCCCTTTCGCCTTCCGAACTGCCTTAATTCTATGTGGCATTGATTCAACAAGGTGCTGAAAGCATTCTTTAGAAATGTTGGCCCATATTGATAGGATAGCATCTTGCAGTTGATGGAGATTTGTGGGATGCACATCCAGGCCACGAAGCTCCCGTTCCACCACATCCTAAAGATGCTCTATTGGGTTGAGATCTGGTGACTGTGGGGGCCATTTTAGTACAGTGAACTCATTGTCATGTTCAAGAAAGCAATTTGAAATTATTTGAGCTTTGTGACATGGTGCATTATCCTGCTGGAAGTACCCATCAGAGGATGGGTACATGGTGGCCATAAAGAGATGGACATGGTCAGAAACAATGCTCAGGTAGGCCGTGGCATTTAAACAATGCCTAATTGGCACTAAGGGGCCTAAAGTGTGCCAAGAAAACATCCCCCAAACCATTCTACCACCACCACCAGCCTGCACAGTGGTAACAAGGCAAGATGGATCAATGTTCCCATTCTGTTTATGCCAAATTCTGACTCTACCATCTGAATGTCTCAACAGAAATCAAGACTCATCAGACCAGGCAATATTTTTCCAGTCTTCAACTGTCCAATTTTGTTGTGCTCTTGCAAATTGTAGACTCTTTTTCCTATTTGTAGTGGAGATGAGTGGTACCCGGAGGGGTCTTCTGCTGTTGTAGCCCATCCGCCTCAAGGTTGTGCATGTTGTGGCTTCACAAATGCTTTGCTGCATACCTCGGTTGTAATGGGTGGTTATTTTAGTCAAAGTTGCCCTTCTTTTAGCTTGAAACAGTCAGCCCATTCTCCTCTGACCTCTAGCATCAACAAGGCATTTTCACCCACAGGACTGCCGCATACTGGATGTTTTTCCCTTTTCACACCATTCTTTGTAAACCCTAGAAATGATTGTGTGTGAAAATCCCAGTAACTGAGCAGATTGTGAAATACTCAGACCGGACCGTCTGTCACCAACAACTATGCCACGCTCAAAAATGCTTAAATCACCTTTCTTTCCCATTCTGACATTCAGTTTGGAGTTCAGGAGATTGTCTTGACCAGGACCACACCCCTAAATGCATTGAAGCAACTGCCATGTGATTGGTTGAATCGATCATCGCATTAAGGAGAAATTGAACGGGTGATCCTAATAATCCTTTAGGTGAGTGTATGATGCAGCCAAATGTTTGTTAAATAATATTTAATGTAAAAAAAATTATAGCTGGTCACCTCATGCTACAGACACACACACACACACACAGTCAAAACTCCATATTTCAGTATCAGAATCACTAAGAGAATAATACATAGCCATCTCAAATTTCAGTGTTTTTTTTCATTTGTGCTGTTTTAGAGTAAACATTTCAAGTATATGGGAGATGCAGTTACATTTCCAGTTTTATTATCAGAGTTTCACTGAAATGTCAAGTGAGTGAGATGACAGATGAGTGTGAAGGCTAAGAGTCCTGGCATGTTTATTGTGCCATACAGGGGAATCCCAGACACCAAACTAAGAATATACTGACCTCTGGTTAATAACTGACAAAGCCCAGTTTAAGTGTTCTTTCAGAAGCAACCATGGATCCAACCTTCAGGAGGGGCTGTGAAGCTGTCACACATGCTGAGAGAGGAGGGAGAAAATGAGATGAGAAACAAGAGGAAATGAGTAGTAGTGGGTTTTCACTGGTGACCACAGCTTTATTTGAGTAATCAGGTATATAAGGTAGGGTATATGACCATTATACACTGCTCAAAAAAATAAAGGGAACACTAAGATAACACATCCTAGATCTGAATGAATGAACTAATCGTATGAAATACTTTCATCTTTACATAGTTGAATGTGCTGACAACAAAGTCACACAAAAATGATCAATGGAAATCAAATTTATCAACCCATGAAGGTCTGGATATGGAGTCACACTCAAAATCAAAGGGGAAAACCACACTACAGGCCGATCCATCTTTAATGTAATGTCCTTAAAACAAGTCAAAATGAGGCTGAGTAGTGTGTGTGGCCTCCACGTGCCCGTATGACCTCCCTACAATGCCTGGACATGCTCCTGATGAGGTGGCGGATAGTCTCCTGAGGGATTTCCTCCCAGACCTGGACTAAAGCATCCGCCAACTCCTGGACAGTCTGTGGTGCAATGTGGTGTAGGAAGATGGAGCGAGCCATGATGTCCCAGATGTGCTCAATCAGCTTCAGCTCTGGGGAACGGGCGGGCCAGTCCATAGCATCAATGTCTTTCATAAGGAGGAACCCAGGGCCAACCGCACCAGCATATGGTCTTACAAGGGGTCTGGGGATCTCATCTCGGTACCTAATGGCAGTAAGGCTACCTCTGACGACCACATGGAGGGCTGTGCGGCCCCCCAAACAAATGCCACCCCACACCATTACTGACCCACCACCAAACTGGTCATGCTGGAGGATGTTGCAGGCAGCAGAATGTTCTCAAATTTGGCTGTACTCTTTGCCCAGCCTCCCTTATTGTTAGACCATGGTCAACCAAAGTGGCTCGGATCTCATCAGAGATTACGGTCCTTGGCCTTCCTCGTCCTCTTACTCTCACTCCTCTGACTCTGCCTCTGTTTCCAATGTTGGCATCAATTGCTACAAAACAGAAGAGCTCACCTGTTGCCCTTAATTTTGATTAACACCATTGTTGAAAAAAATGTAAGCACATTGGTATTCACCCATAAAATACTGTGTGGCATAGTTTGTTGATGACTTTGAATCAGATGGAAGATAAAGTGTATGTATTATTCTCGATATGACCACCCATTTGTAAAATATATGTATTATACCTATTTTCTGCATGATGTTATAAATAAAAGCATCTTCCAAATAACATACTATTATAAACAGGCATGTGGAAATACACTCACCTAAAGGATTATTAGGAGCACTATACTAATACTGTGTTTGACCCCCTTTCACCTTCAGAACTGCCTTAATTCTACGTGGCATTGATTCAACAAGGTCATCTTGCAGTTGATGGAGATTTGTGGGATGCACATCCAGGGCACAAAGTTCCCATTCCACTATGTCCCAAAGATGCTCTATTGTGTTGAGATCTGGTGACTGTGGGGGCCATTTTAGTACAGTGAAATCATTGTCATGTTCAAGAAAGCAATTTGAAATGATTTGAGCTTTGTGACATGGTGCATTATCCTGCTGGAAGTAGCCGTCAGAGGATGGGTACATGGTGGCCATAAAGAGATGGACATGGTCAGAAACAATTGATGCAACTGCCATGTGATTGGTTGAATAGATCATTGCATTAAGGAGAAATTGAATGGGTAATCCTAATAATCCTTTAGGTGAGTGTATGATGCAGCCAAACGTTTGTTAAATAATACCTAAT
>JACXGM010011981.1:6894-24597 GCA_016801145.1 Umbra pygmaea
TACTTTTCCTGAAAAGGGAGAAACACTGTCAAATATCATTGCTGTGCTTTATTTTAAAACCGGGACAACATTCTAATCATATAATAACCTAATATAAATAAGTCACTGACAAATGCACATGCTCTTAGGGATGGGCCGATAGCGATACCAGTACTTGGTATCCACATTTTAAGACCGTTATGCTGCTCAACGCTTTAAACATTAGCCATAGATGGCCATAGTTGTAGGCTAAATCTGATTCATGTAAATGTTTCAATGGAAATGTAAAGCTATTCCAGCCCTATGCATATATTTCAGATTGATGATAACGACAGTCTACTTCCTCATTCAGAGACCATGGTTATAAAGCTGTACACCTGTATATATTGCCATTTAAAAAAGAAAGAAAAGCGATAAATGTGATAATGCTTCTCTGCAATATGAGGTTGCACACAAAATCACCACCTAAAATGCATAATCATTCCAAAGACGAAGCCACACATTAGCTATTGAAAAAAACTATTTTCCTCAGCATTTGTCCATTAGAGATAAAATGTCGAAATACGAAATCGTTTTTCTCATTGCTATTTTCATGTAGCCTAATATTTGTAAAATTATAGGTAAAAAATATTAGAATCCTCAAGGAAATGTGCACGTTTTAGTACAGGAACAAACAAAGGATGCAAGTTATTAAGCTATTCGGTGCATACTGTAACGGTATGCCTATGAAAGCCACCTTCAGGAAGGAAAGACAAATATCAGTAGTTTGCAACACTTCTGGTTATATGATTAATATATTTATATTATAATATATGATTAGGTCATTCCCTGTTTTGTAGAAAGTCACTTCAAACAGACATTCTCATCTTACACAAAACGTCTGCAATGCTTAGGGCAAATTCGAAGACAAACGTATTGCGTTCCCGTTTCTCTCACTTTAGCTATGAAGGAGACGTAAACCTTTGACATCTGTAATAAATACTATTACACATTCTTGAACTGCAATGTAAATTATGTTCTTCTGGATAAGTAGGAATATTTAATTTTCTATATTTGAGTTGGCTGATCAACATCTAAGAAATAGCAGAGTTTAGATTTTAGGCAGGCTATTGGTTAGCCATGAGGATAATGCCCATAGTAAACCTACTATTTCTCTAGATAGCCTCGTCAAACTACGGTGGTGCAAAATAGTGACTTGTCACAAAATGAACCATAGCCTTCTCATTTGAAGGGCATGAACGTGATCATGTTATCTTTCACATACTAACCTGTCGGTCTTTAAACTCCTTGTACAATTTGGGGTGCTTGTCGGCCAAGTGTTTCGCCAGGTTCAAAGTGTAGGCTCACTTTGTTTGCATTTGTTTGTAGCACTGATGACAAACAGGTCTCGACTTATAGGTAGCTTATGCCCTCACTGTCAACAAGGTAGGCAAAGTACTTCCATATTTCACTCCTCGCATTATCTTTTTCTACCAGTCGTGGACTGGCGACCACAGTAGCACTTGTACACTTGTGCTCGCACATGCAGCCATCTCACTGTAGTGTTTGTTTGTCACATGACAGCTGCTGCTTCTTTGCTGCGTGCGTGAGGAGAAAAAACACAGACGTCCATAGGGAGGCACTGGAAGCGTGCGTTGCGCACACACCAACATGAAATACGTCTCTTACAAATCTGGAACTTGGTCATTCTTAAAAGTATCGATACTAATAAATTTAGGAATCGTGACGTTTTAAATCTTAGAGAATCGCGATACTTTTGAAGTATCGGTGCACCGTGCAACACTAATCCCTAACAGGTTAAATAGATACACATTCATTAGTCCTGTTTCCAGACACTTCCTCACAAATTCTAATAGGGTCAGGTGGAACGTTGCTTCAAATTTGGCCTTCCAGAAGCCAATATGAATACCATCAGAAAATGTTAGAGCGATAGCCAATGTCTTAATCTGCAACCTCCCACTACACCTTCTCCAGTATGCAGTGCCGGCCCGAGCCTTTTGGGGGCCTTTGATGCTGTAAACCAGCCTGGATGTTCTACCTCATTTGATGCTGTAAACCAGCCTTAGGATGTTCTACTTCATTTGATGCTGTAAACCAGCCTTAGGATGTTCTACTTCATTTGATGCTGTAAACCAGCCTTAGGATGTTCTACCTCATTTGATGCTGTAAACCAGCCTTAGGATGTTCTACCTCATTTGATGCTGTAAACCAGCCTTAGGATGTTCTACCTCATTTGGTGCTGTAAACCAGCCTTAGGATGTTCTACCTCATTTGGTGCTGTAAACCAGCCTTAGGATGTTCTACCTCATTTGATGCTGTAAACCAGCCTTAGGATGTTCTACCTCATTTATTGCTGTAAACCAGCCTTAGGATGTTCTAACTCATTTGATGCTGTAAACCAGCCTTAGGATGTTCTACCTCATTTGATGCTGTAAACCAGCCTGGTCTGTTTGCACCCAGATTTTTTATTTTTTATACTGCGTGCCTGAGTGTTACCTATTAAGCTACAAACTCAAATTATTAAAAAAAGAATGACACCAGTTGGACAATTGATGTAGATATTTAGATAGTTACCTGAATCATAGTAAAATACAGTTTACTTAAATTGGCAAATAATGGATTTATTTTTGGTAATTTTGATGGGGATTCAGATGGGGAATTAAACCCACAAGTGGACATCATGCTATACCAATCAAGCTTCAAGACTCATCCAGTGACATTCTCTATAGTGAATCTGGATCTGAGTACATCCCAACCCCTTACCGAATGCAAGCACATTTAACACCCATTTGGATTAGCAACATCTGGAACAGCTGGAACGCTAAGGTTTGTAAATGCGTCACTTCCTTTGGTACGGTTTAGTTAGAGACAATATGATTCCTGATAACTTTGTTTTGTCAAATCCCCCATTTGCCCCTTGTTTCTATTTTTTTTTGTCTTTCAACAGTTGGGAAGGGTAATAGGCAAGCAAACATTTTCTTCCAATTTGCACACTTTTTGTGTGTTTAGTTTAGTTCACATGGAGATTTCTGCTGTGTGTGGTGTGTGATAAACTCTGCTGATTGGAAGTCACTTACATTAAAATGGATTTCTTCCAGGTCTTAGAGTGCTGCAGCTGTGATGAAAGTGGAGGGCAGACTCTCACTACAGCAAACAACAACCACCAGTCTACTACAATATAAATGCTGTAGGCAGAGTTCTGTAACAACCAAACAGCAGGGGAAGGTCAAGAAAAACAGAGAGATGAATGACAATTTTGAGCAAGAGACAGAAGTCCTACTGAGACTCGGGCTACACAGAGTAGTCACAACTAACGCAGATGCATGTCCCTATCACTAACCATAACCCCAACTCTAATTCTTACCCACTTTCTTTCCCCAAGGCTTATAAAACATCATTTTGATGTAAGGACTAGCAGAATGCTCTCACATTGCCAGATTGTACTCTACATGCATGTATTAATTAAATTAGAGGTGTGAACTGATGGACTGATAATGCTGTATTGATGCGTGAACTATTCAGACTTGTGCTAAAAAGCAAGCATGTGTGTTATTTTGGTGGTATTGGTGTAAATTTAGGGCTGGGCATCGTTCAAAATCTTTTGATCCGATGCCATTTTCGATACCTCAGTTTCGATACTGGTTCCTTAATGATACTTTTTTCGATATCATGTTTTAAAATCCATTTCAACATCATCAAAATACAGTAAACCCTAAACTTTTATTGTCCAACTTAATTGTGAATAAGTAAAGCACAAAACATACCAATATAATGGTTTCATTCTTTTTACTGACAATAACACTAAAAAACGTTATCCATGCTAAAAGAGGCTATATTGGCAAACTACGTCCAAAAAATGAAACTCTCTTTATATCAACAGCTTGCTCACCTCCACCATGTGGCCTCCACTGTCGAAAAAGTTAGCAAACCTTTAACAATAACCTCTGTGACTAATCTGTAGCATTGATCTTATCTTTCCTTGGACATTTTCCCTCTTGCTGCGAGTGTGAAGGGATTGAAACTTTCTGGTGTGGTCTTCCTATTCCTAACATCAGGGTTAACTGGGGAATAGACAGTCAACGTTATGGGGAAAATAAGTTAGTTTCGATTGTCGATCGAAATAAGGAATGAGCACAACAATGGCAGTAGTAAACCTCTGTGTTCGGATTAAGTAGGGATATTTCTCTTATCCGTAATAAGTATTTCTAAAATGTGTAACATTAACGTTACATCGGAAAAACAAAGATGTTGCCTGGTCAAAAACTAACGGAACTGTATACGACTGAGAACATCATCAGAAATCCTCCGCGTGGTGGTGGTGTCTTTATCACATGACATGTTTTAAGTTGCGTTAGACAGCCAATTGCCGGCGACTTTAGGTCCTTACACGCAAGTATGCTACATGATTTTTGGCTCACAGATGCTTTTAAAACCGAAATTTGGCACTGAACAATAAATACTTTTTCAATATCCAATAGGATCTGAGTATTTCGGTCGGTGCCCTGAAATTATCGACGTTCGGTGCCCAGCCCTATGTAAATGAGATATTTACTTAGCTGCTGACACAGAGAATGCTGTTCCACAAGAACAATAGCCATCAACAGGACAATTACCGATTGAGATAGTTGGACATGTTGACACAGACATTAGACTAGGTAGAGGACAGGACATAGCCCAGGTAGATGAATTAAAGTGGAAGCATTTAGCTGAAATCGGCGACAGGGACACCAAGCTTACAGTAGCTAGTCTACCAGGAGGGAAAATGGGCAAGGCTGCCTATGTTTCTCAGTCTAGCAGGAAAGACGGGGTAATGTTTAGCTACTGAGACATGGCAGTGGTGACAATGGGAGTTTACTTGTGTGTATTTTTTATATCACATGCTGTCTTATTGAGCTGATGACTTGATGAAGCAAAAAATACCCAAACTTTAATAAACATTATCATGTTGTATTAAAGTAATTATTCATTGCGCTATGGCTACACATACAGTTAACAAATCAACATTGATGAGCGTGATACCAAATGGAGCAAAATCCTACATTACAGTAAATGATCATGTCTAAATGACTGTATAATACAGCATGGCTTTCTGTGGCTTTCCTTCATACTGTTGTCTGTGAAGCTGTGCTTTAAATCCTGTGAAGAATCCAATCAGACCTGTCATTATCAGGAATCCTCAGCCTGCTCCCTTCCCCGGGCGATGACAGGGAGCCCCTTCTCCCACAGCCTGGAGTGACAGAAACTGGCAATCTGACTGGCCCAGCTTTGAACCAAGATGGCAGATGAGATTTGTGTTCAGAAAACACTCTTTTGGGCACATTTATAACACCCAAAATACATTTAAACTGTTAGGATTTGGTGTTTGAATAATACAAAACTTAGTTTAGATAAGGACTCAGGGTATTTAATGTGTACGCCCACAGTGGTTGTGCAGTGAAGAGACAGACAAGGATGATAATGGTTGGGTCTTTATCAAAGCTTAGTGTGATATGTCACCAAAATACCTACAACAATGGCTGCAACTATCAATGATTTTGATAATTGATTAATCTGTAGATTATTATTTTAAGTCTAAAATGCAAGTGCTTTATTACCAGTATGTATTACAATTCCTCACCTTCAACTCTGTTCTCTGAAAACAAGTTGATAGTGATCATTAAACGAAGTAGAAGCATGTGCAAAACAAAGTGTTTTATGAGAAGATACCACAGCAGGTGTAGCCAGCAGCATAAAGCCCTGTATTGCACTACTGGTTTGCTTCTAAAGCTAAGCAGGGTTGGGCCTGGTTAGTCCCTGGATGGGACACCAGTGCTTCCCTCTGGTCTAAAGATTATTCCCAGTTACCCAGGGCAGTGATGGGGCGATCTGAACTATGTAGGGTGCTGTCTTTCAGATGGGATGTTAAACAGGTGTCCAGACTCTTTGTGTTCACTAAAGATCCCGTGGTACTATTTGTAGTGGCTCATTCATTCCCTTTTCCCCAGGCCGTTGCTGCACATGAGAAAGTGTTCTCAATCAACCTCCATGGTAAAATAAAAGTTAAACTAAAAAGGTGTTTTACAAAGCTGTTTAACTCTTAAGTTTGAAAGTTCCTATTTAATTTGCTTTCATAAATTATGAATAATATGGAGAAAATGTAAATAGTATTCTAAAATAACGTTAGTATGCCTAAAACATGTAGAACTTCATCCATAATTGCAGCGAGGAGGAATGTACTGGTATCATTGAATAAATTGAGGATGACTGAGCAGGTTACCACCCACTGTGGCAGGTACATTTCTACAGTACCAGCCAATACATTTTTCACCAGCTAATACCACCCTTTTTCTAAGTGTCCTAAAGAATATTGGCCAGGTTGACGTTCACAGATTAAAGGTAAAGGTACTTTATTTGTCACATACACAGAAATTCTTTCTCTGCATTTAACCCATCCCTCAAGTGAGCAGTGGGCAGCCATTTACAGCGCCCGGGGACCAACTCCAGATTTAAGCCAGTGCTTTCGTCAGGGGCACTGACTGGAGAACTTTAACCTGCATGTTTTTGATGGTGGGGGAAACTGGAGCACCTGGAGGAAACCCACGCAGACACAGGGAGAACATGCAAACTCCACACAGAAAGGCCCGTGCCGACCGGGGTTCGAACCCAGAACCTTCTTGCTGTGAGGCCACAGTGCTAACCACTAGGCCACCATGCCTGCCCTAAACCATGCCTGCCCTAAATAAAATTGAATGAAAGGACTAGGCTTAATGCCTGTCCATGAAACAGCCCTAAATGACTATAAGGTATACCACTTACTTACCCAAGAATCTTATGACTGTGTGACCCAAAATATCACAATGATGAGAAAAAAAAGTTTTTAGCTGCACCTTTATGGACTGAAAACTACAATTTTAACAAGACAACAATACTTGTGTCTGTGGGAGAATTTCTTCTGCTGCTGCTCATTACTAGAATCAGACCAGACTAGTAAACAGGCCTATTCATTAACAGTTGTAGTTTCATCCATATAGTTCAATAAATTGAGGTTGACCTGGGATTTTGCTCTTACTCAGTGACATGCAGATTGCTTAGTTTGAATGCTCGAACTGGAAACAATCGTAATGCACCAATTGGGTTGTGCTACTGCAAAGGTGAGTTAATAATGCACAAAACAACAATGCGTATGGGAATACATTTTTTGTACAATAAACACTTACATACTGTAGGCGTAATCCCATGTTCAACTGCAAACAAACTCAATGTGCACAAGAAGCACACCGGTTTAAGTGGTGCTACAGTTACCTTAATGAACAACCCAACAAGGCAAATGTTCTTATAAGATTTTGCAGGTCATCAAAATGTATAGTGTCTCAGACCCTACTAAATGATAACAAAATATTTTGCCAACTATAACAATATCAGTGTTTTATTGATTAGTTGTTACATCCCAAAATACAACCAAAGAGATTAAAAGGACATTGAAACACAGGGACATAATCTGAAAAGATGACTGAGTGTAACTAAAACAATAGAGGTCCAAGTATGTCCAAGTAATGTACAATTTATTAATGTTAGCAATAATAGAGTTAATACATAAACATGCAAATGATCCTCAACAGAATCTAGAACAAGCTAATTTGTTGTAGAAATGATGTTTTTTTAGTGCAAATTTAGAAAAACAAAAAATATTCTAATATATATATATATAAAATATAATGTCAACCAATTCCTTAAAAATTGCAGATCATATTTTCATTTGTCAGTTTCTTTTTTCTGTGACATAACCAGTAGTATGTTCCTGCACAACCAGAGGCTGCAGTTTTAGGACGCCAGTTCTAGGACCGCAGATTCAGGACCCTAGTTTTTTGTGTTGATGCTTGAAACTTACACATTAATAACTGTCCCATCTATAGACTTTTACTAATTTAGAGGTTTTTGTACCGATTAAAATATCCAGATATTCAGTTGGGCTTCACTTTTCACACAGTAGCATGTTGATATATTTTAGATGGGCTTAACAGCAAGGTTTTAGAGTGGTTAAGGTTAGGGTAAGGGTTTGGGTAAGGCTTATGGATTTAGTGATAGAAAGTAAAAATCACCTGTCTGTATCACGCTGTAATTTAGACACAAAAAACTAGGGTCCTGAAAATGTGGTCCTAGAACTGGGGTCCTAAAACTGCAGCCTCCGGTTGTGCAGGAATACCTTTCTCGACATAACATGTTAGGAGGGAATCATGAATGTAGTACTGGGGCAAAATTTGTGAACACTAAATTGCATGGGTTATATCAAGAATGTACTGTAAGTAGAATAAAGTGAGTAAATAATTGGGCACCAAATGAACCAATCAAAGGAGAGTTTTAGGAAAGACTTTGGGCAGGACCCTGGTCAATTTGGTCCTATCCAGACACGTGACTGTAAAACTACTGTGAGGAAGAGATCTCACAGGATATCAGGACAAGAGCAGTGAGAGCACAGTTTTCTGTTCAAGGCTATAAAACCATTGCAAAATTATTTGAGCAGTCCACTTTGAGTCAACTAATGTATAAATGGAGAGTATTTAACATGATATGAACACCTAGAAATGGATATGCTTCCAATATATCTAAAAGTGCCACAAAAAAACAATAAATCAGGCCAACCCAAACATAACATCCCTTGCTGCATCTCAGGTTACTGTTCAGGACCGGTTCTAGCTGGGGGCAAACACTGTTCGCATGGCAACACTATATTATGCTGTCAACACAAACTCTGATTTTTCTTTTCAAAATAATAGCTAGACCTGCACCCTGTTACTGTTACTAGGCATGCTATAACAATAAGAAGAATACTGAAACAAAATTGATTTCTTGGGATATATGATAGAACTTTAAAAAGTCTGTGCTGTCAAAACAGCCTGTCGTAATTCAGGTGGTTACTGGCAAGGTTGGAAGTTTGTTTGAGTCAGGGGTTTTAGTTCAAATACTTTACCCAGAAGAAATCATGAAGCATTGTCTACCATAGGGTTGGGAAAATATCGTTTTTTAAATGAGTAAATATATACAGTAGGTTGCAGTCAACTACGGTAATTGCTTAACTCAAGATAGTTGCACTGCACCCTTCATTAAGTAAAAGTGAATACAAAAAATAAACAACAGAAAGTCATATTTTGGGCTAAACCATAAGGGAGAGATGTATACTTTCAGTTTAACAAAATAGTTTAATCACAAAATATTTTATTGACTTGCATGATTTCTGTTAAACATAAGTGCGGGTCCAGGTGACGAAGTGAGCTAATTCGCAGCCTTGCAGGACAAGCTATGTCATGATAGTAAATGGTTCGAGCCTGATTATGGCATTTCTGACTTTGACCAGAACCTCCAGCACAAGGCAGCACAAATTGGCATAGTGCTGCCTGGGATTTGGGATAGATAAATCAGATGATCTGCCTTGCCACATTGATCCCCAGCAACTCCTTGTGTGCAGATTTGGCATCTGTAAATTCTATCGTGGAAGTATAGTTATTCAGTGTCAGTCTTCCCATGCATGTTCTGACTAAAGGCTTTTGTGTTGGATGAGCAGTGTGAAAAGAAACGTCTGTCTTAATGTGGTTGGTAGAACCATGTGAGCGCTCTTCATCCCACATCTGACGAGTGGGTTTGCGGAGCTACCGAGGTGGCAGGGTTAGTGGTAAAATTGATCCAAGACCAATTGGGAATGGAGAAAATGGGAAAAATTATATAAAAAAACATTTTTTCTGTAAGTATTGTATGACATAAATAATATGTAAACAATGTACAAAACACTAATTCAGTTGCATCCATTTTTTATTCTATGTTTTTTTTGTTAGGTTTCACTCTCCAGGATATGTATTGATGCCCTTTAGTTGTTAGTTCCCTTGGGGTATAAATAAACCGGCCTCCAATAATGTCAGTGCTTTCCTAAATTGATAAACATTTGCAACATTGGTAATTTATTTATTATATATTTTAACCAATTTTAAAAACACTTAAGGGTTGGATTTTTGTTAATATTTAGAATGAAAGAAGAGGATAAACAAAGCCTTTATATCCATTTCATAATAATGGATTTAACAGTTCTCTGGGGGATGTTCAACGTGTGGGATATTTGTTTATAACCCAACAATTATTGTTTCTTCACCAAAACATTATCTCAGACTTGCTTTGATAGCGCCTTGGTCTTCATGATGTTGTTTGTTTACATATGATCCTTAACAAATTCTGGGGCATTGCAGAAACAGGTGTATGTTCTTTTTAGATTATGTGACACCTATCACCTAATTATTTGAGTTCTGCGGGAAATTGGTTGCACCAGATCTTCTTTAGTGGTTTCACAGTAAGAGTTGTGATTTTTAAAGATTACTAATTGTAAAATCCCAATACACCCTAATTAATTTCAGGTTGTCAGAATACAAAATTTGTAAATGTCTGAATACTTATGCAAAGCATTGTGTTTCTATGCATTTAAAGGTACAATATGTAGTTTTCCAAAACAATAACAAAAGACGTACTTTGGATTAAAAGAGCAAACATTATTATACCTATATTATATATATTTCTTAGTTGTGTACTTACCTTAGCCTAAATGTTTCCACCAACTTTCAAACCCAGAGACATTTCTAAAATAATTCGAAGACACGGGACATTTCATTTTGTCTTCCGTCAATGGCGACATATAACCTTTGACTGCTCTCTAGTTGCTCTAAGTTCCAGGGATCCGCCAAACATAACGTGAATAAAATTATAATATTTTTAACAATACATTACTTTGTCAATGAACATTTTTTCTGCCGGAGACGCTAGATTGGAAGGTTGTCATTGACGACGATAACAAAACCCATGATCCCACGCTATTCCCAACATCATCCAAGTACATCTTTTGCTATTGTTTTGATTGAGAGACCCCTAGTAGCCAAAAACTACATATTGTACGTTTAAGGATATATTAGATACACAAATAAAATGTATTACTATTATTATTATAAAATAGCTCAACACGACGAAAGAATCATGTGGTTGCCCCAAATCCAACAGAAAATGCAACTCATAATTACCCTGGAAATCCAAAGTTCTCGCGAGAGCACAATTTGAATTTGCTCAGCAAGTTACTCTGGCACCGAGTAATTCTGCTCATTAACTATGCCCTTGTATCCGAGCTGCACCAATCACATCGGTGTATCTGATATAGGCGTGCCAGAGGCGTGTTAAACAGATGACTACACGACAGCTCTGCGACCTCGAAGTCATTAGTAAACATTGTAAGATCGCTATGGATTAACACCAGTTGTTTAAAACGACTTGGGCCACTACAATGAACGAGTTAGACTTGGCTTTTTGTCTAAAAGAGAAACAAAGTACGGGGCTCGAATCGTTCCATTTTTATAAAAGGACGTTTTTGCTGTTTTGCGACCTGATACGGCAAGAGTTTTATCTACCAGTTAGCTCCGCCATAGGGTTAGTGAAAACCCACTGGTGATCGGTCGTAGTGTTATCCAATTGCGTACAGTGAGATTTTCAAATGCACGCTTGGTGCCGCCCCTCGAGTTGAGTCATTTACATTACTCGAACCCAGACCCTTAATCGTTCAGGATTTGGGTCTGGATTTTTCCAGGCTAACCCATAATGACCCTAAAAAGAATCCCTCACAACATCACAAATTTTCAAGACAGCTGGTCTTAAGTAGTGGTGCAACGGATCGTCATTGACCCGTGATCCGTTCGGATCCATATCTTCGGTTCGGCACACACGTGATCTGCGGATTGATTTCTGAAAAAAAAAGTTGTGCGCATGTTCAGTCCGCTCAAAGCGTGGTAATGGCAAGCGGAGGACCGGAGGAGCTTGAACACCCAGCGTCATTTAAATCCCCTGTATGGGAGCATTTTGGCTTCCCTGTTAAATATAATGATGAAGTGTGTAGGCACTGTGTCACAAGAAAGGCATGGCAACGCATTTGAAGCGACATCACCCCAGTGTTTCACTGACAGGAGTGAAACCGAAAGCTGCAAAACAACCGCTTATCACCGTGGCATTTAAGCAATTAATCAGACCGGGCTAAAGCCATCACAAATGCGATCGGTGTGTTTATAGGTGCAGACATGAGGCCATATTCGGTTGTGAAAAAAGAGGACTTTAAAAACATGCTCAAAGTGTTTGAGCCACGTTACGTGAAAAAGCTTACCGGGGTTTTAATGTACCTAAACAATGGTCAATCATCACCAAATTTCTCATGGCCATATCTTGTCATGAACACTTAATGACGAGGAAAATGCTTAATGTGATTTAATGTAGCCTACCTAAACAACAATCAATATTAACCACATTTCTCTCTCATATTGCTCATCATAACCACTGAAAATGATAAAAACAACTAACCCAAATTTCAATTATTATGGGCGTTATCTGACGTTAAGCCTTTCTGCTTCATTAAAGCCTATTGTAAAGAAAAGGCTTAACGTGAATTAATGTACCTAAACAGCAATCAATAGTAATCACATTTCTCTCTCATATTTTCCCCCATATTGTTAATAAACAAAAAGACATCTTATGTTTATTTGTCTTGTAGTTTTTTTTGCTGATCTGAAAAATCATCCGATCCGTGACTCTGATCCGAGGAACGATCCGATCCGTGAGTTTTTTGATCCGTTGCACCCCTAGTCTTAAGTACAGCTGATGCAACTAATCAAAAGGCTTCATTAGTTGCATCAGGTGTGCTTGAGCTGGGACACATGAAATAGTAAACACCATTGCTGCGTCTATACTGACGAATGTTTAAATTTCAAATGCCATATTCCAATCAAAATAATTATCAATTTTTTTAAATAAGACACTTTCTCCCACACTCAGCACTTTTTACGTTAGATAAAACTTTGTTTGAGCCCTATTTAAATAAATAATTGTAATGTCATATGGTGTAACACCTTTCCCAGCAATCTGAATAAATGACAGATTTTAAAGAAAAAAATTATACGGACATTAACGTGGTATGAGCCCAATACCCCCACTCGTCCTCTATTTCGGTGCCTTAGATTATTAAGGCTTATTTAATATAATGGTTTTCATATTGCCTGCATGACATTACAGGTCATTCATAGGTTAAACTACCGGTTATGTGCGCTTATTCCAATCAGTCGTCCCCTGCACATTTATGACACAAGGGAAAAACACCTTAATCTTTGTCAAAAAAAGACGGTTAAATTGTACAAGCCTGAGTATAGTTTGTAGGGGACCGCAGATTTGGAATGAGCTTGAGGAAAACTTGAAAGTATTGCATCCTGTCTCCATCTTTCAGAAAAGTCTCAAGGAAAAATTGCTCAAAACATATGATGTTGATATTTTATAAGTGCTATATTTGTGCTTGGATCGTTTGTTTGTTTGTTAGTAGTATTTGTTAAGTTTCTGTATTCTGTTGTATTCTGTATTTGTCAATTTTGTGTCTGTTGTATGTTTATTGTTATTGGGCCCCCTGCAAAAACCTTTTATTAGCTTATTTGGGTTTCTCCATTTCACGCAGTCTGCATGTGATCAGTATACCCTCTGAAGTTGTGTTTAATGATACAATGATGGCATGTGACATGTGGAAAAAAAGAATAAAAAATAAAAATACCAGAACATGCTAGGGGTTTGTTGAGTGTCACGCTTGTGTGAGAGACAAGTCAAAATAATGGTCCAAAAAATTCAGTGAAGAGATCATCGCCCTTCACAAACAAGGAAGAGGATAAAAAAAGATAGCGAAGGCTCTGAATGTTCCCAGAGACACCATTGGAAGCATAGTTTGCAAGTTGAAATTGAAGAGAACGGTGATCACACTATCTAGCAAGGCAGAAAAAGGAAGCTATCAATGGTTGCAACCAGATTTCTGAGACGGCAGGTTGTGAAAAACCCTTGACTGACTGCAAAAGACCTGTAGCAAGACTTGGTGGAAACAGGCACTAAGGTTTCAGTGAGCACAGTAAGGCGCATACTAAACGCAGAAGGTTTCCATGCCCGAACTCCAGGACTTACACCACTACTGACCCAAAAGCACAAGAAACGTCAGCACCAATATACTCCAAATTATATAAAGAAGCCACAACGGATTTGGGATACTGTTTTGTGGAGCAATGAAAAAAAACTGGGGTATGTCTGGAGGAAGAATGAAGCATTGGCTGAAAAGAACATTCTGTCCACAGTCAAGCATGGTGGGGGCTCAGTGATGCTCTGGCGCTGCTTTGCATCATCTGGCACAGGAAACCAGCAGCGTGTGGAAGGCAAGATAGATTCATTGAAGTGTCAGAAAATCCTTGGAATAAATGTCATGCCATCTTTGATGAATACACCAAATTCCACCAAAGCTTGGATGCAGAATTCCTGGAAGATTCTACTGTGGCCTTCAAAGTCACCTGAATTGAACCCCATAGGAAATCTCTAATGTGGTTTGAAGGAGGCGGTTGCAGCATACAAACCCAAGAATATTACTGAACTGGACTCCATTGCTCATGAGGATTGGGCTAAGATTCTTCAGGAACACTGCCAGAGGCTGGTGTCTAGCTATGCATCTCGTTTGCAGCAGGTCATAACAGCAGATATGTGCTCTAATAAGTACTAAATATGCTTGCCATGAAGGGGATGAATCATTTTGAGACTGGAGAAGTCATTTTAATTTGCATTTGCAGTTGTTTGATATGTTCATTGCAAACAGCTGAAAGTCTGTAAATTTTAACAATAAACCTGATCTGCAATGGGGGTGAATAATTTTGATTGCAACTGTATACATATTTTACATTTATAGTTATGTAACCAGGTAAATTAAGAACCTACATTTATTTACATTAATGTCCTGGGTGGTAATGACAAAGTTAATGTCCTGGGTGGCAATGACAAAATTAAACTCAGTTTTTGGTAGTTAGGTCATGCCCTAACTATTGATGCTCTATGCCTATTGACCACTATGCCAGCTAGCTGCCCATTATTATGTTTTCCTTCATATGTTTTTGCAAAACTGTTTTGTACTACATATTGCAATGTATTTTGGTCGACCAGTACAATAACACACATCTTTTGCACATATAAGCACAAAATCATCAAGGTCTTAAAACTGGTTCATGTTTTAAAACTCCAAGTTCATTTTTAACCAACTAAGTATAGCAAACTCCTCAATAAATCATCAGACACCTTGTTTCATTTCTAAATTATAAAGGCACAGAGAGTACAGTAACTTTCACAGGGGCGTTGTGAAACAAAGCGGTACTGTACGAACAAAATGAAAGTGATGCTGATGCAAAATTTAGTTGATGCAGTACAATCCTCTGGAGCTGTGACCAATTTTTTTTTCTTCCTTTCATACCTAGTTTTCCCAATGAAACCCACACATTCTCCATATGAATATTGAAGTATAGTTTTTTATTATGACACAGTGGTGCATATTGCTCTAGCTTTCTAATAGGAAGTGACTGAACAAAGAAAACAGTTCTTGTAGTACATACAAAAAGGCTTTGTCATAGCTGTTGTATTTTAGTAATCCACTAAGGTGGTAAAAGCTTGTTTTGACAACAGAAGACATTACAGGAATAAGTGGCATTAATCTTTCAGATATAAATATTTCAGTATTAGCAGTGGTTAAATAATTACAGGATTTTCACTTTTTTGGGAGTAACCAGTGACACAATATTTACATTTAGGTATTTTAGCAGACGCTTAAAACATAGAATTACATTAGTTTACAGTAGCAAACCACAAACCGTGACACTATAAGAGTCATGTTGTACCAACTGAGCTACAACAAACTTTATGTTCTTTCTACATTTTTCAAGAAAACTAATTCAATTGAAAGAAAGAGACAAATGTAGGAGGGAGTGGAGGGACAATGCTACAGCCCTTTAAATGAAGTCACATAGCTGTATCCGAGCAGTCCTCAGTCTGTAAATGGGGGCCAGTTACTAATATGTACTGTAATGTGCAGTTCCCCATAGACTACTGCCTTCTCACTGACCCTCTTTCTCAACCTTAATTGAGGAGGACAGGCTCAGGGTAATGGCTGGAGTAGAATAAATGGAGCGGTATCTAACACATCGTTCTGTGGACTTGACAGCATTTCATGAACTCCATTCCAGTCGTTACTATGAACCTTACTCCAACTCTGTTCTCTACCTCTGCCACTTCGTCTTATTCTATCTGTTGGTCCTGCCCTTTACTTGCTCATTCTCTTCCCATGTTGCTGTTTCTGGTTAATATTACATTTAGCATGCACTCTTCCCATGCATTCTTCCTCAATACTTTTCCTATAAACACACACAACAGTTACTATAATAACTTATTTTGTTATTTAAATGGGTCTGGTATTCTGCTCAACCTCAGGTGCTCAATGTGTAGTGTGAAGCTCTCTGGCTTGTGTGTTTTGTGACAGTAGATCAGTGTAAATGTCACGCTCTGCAGTGCTCTAAACCCTGCAGAATTAACCCATTAATCTTTTCTGTCCAGCCAAACCTTCTGTGACTGTGGACGTTAACTTGTTGTCTTAAATGACTATGGAATTGCTTATTAAAATCATAATTTAAATGTCATTTATAAAAATGGGACATTACTCAAATTTACCTTCTGAGCAATTGTCTGTCTGGTTGACTAAATTGCATTTTAGATTAAGGTGCTATTCTCCCTCTCTGTGAATCAGAGCTCCTCATGTTCGTGGAGGTGAGAAAACATCCCAAGGGTGCAGACACACTGTAGACGCAAACACTATACTAAATTTCCCACTCACAGACAGAAACCGGCGCCTCAGACACCGACTCCACCAGAGATGATTGACTGTCTTGCATCGCTCGTGTCTCGGCTTCTAGCTTTAAAGAATCCAGTGAGCTGCATGTGCTAATGGAAGAGACAAAATTACTCATTAACCCCTTTGACAAACCGACTGACCAAAGTTGAACAGATGGTGTTGTGATAGAAAGCATCACATTACTGATTTATTTTTAACTTTCTGAGTGCTGAGACAGAGGGAGAAATATTAGGCAACTAACTGTTACTTGTAGCCTTGGTCAGGGGCGGACTGGCCATCTGTGTGATCTGGAGAATCACAGAACGGCCGGTACTCCAGGACGGCCGGCGGGCCGGCCCACCACCCGCCACACACGCAGTCATCACCTGTTTTTTACCCCCACTAATCTTGTTCACACTCCAGTACTGTAGGTGGCAGCAATGCACCTTTAAGTTAGATGCCAGCTGCACTGGCCGTGGCCGCCAAGTAAGGAGAAGAAGAAGTAGAAGCGGTGAAAGAAACCAACCGCGAAGACGGTAGATAGAAGCTTAGAAATAAACCTATATAAATGTATAACGTGGCCGCGGGCAATAAACGGAAAGGGTGGTGCTGAAAAGGCGAGAGAAAATTAGATACTGAAGCCGCTAAATGTCGCAAACTAACTGAAATATTTAGCAGCACCTCACAGTTAAATATTAGCAGCAGACCCATTAGTGAAGAAGTTAGCCAGACAGCAATGCAGCAACATGCCCCCAGTGATGACGAGGGACAGAAAGTTGTGCTGGTAAAGTTGAGCTGTAAAATGCCACAGGCTTTATCCTATATTAAGAAATATGTTGTGCTTTTACTTATAAAAATGTTGGTAACGTTACAGTTAATGCTTACAAACTTTGAAGATTTTGAATACAGAAGTTACATTTGTAGGCTAATGGTTGTAATGTAGATGTGGTATTATTATTTGTGCACTAAGATTAATTGCTGCATAATTTAATTAAGATTTTTAAGTAATAAATTAATTT
>JACXGM010011982.1:0-24439 GCA_016801145.1 Umbra pygmaea
TCTCTCTCTCTCTCTCTCTCTCTCTCTCTCTCTCTCTCTCTCTCTCTCTCTCTCTCTCTCTCTCTCAAAATTATTAATATTTGTGGCTCAGCCCGATTGTTATTAGTCTTGAAATTCAGATGGCTACGTCTGCGATCTTTGAATGACTGCAGTATAGTTACCCAAGGTCAGGGCATGTGAGACTAAATTGTTATGGACATACATACAATCTATCTTACAATCATACAATTCCTGCACATTCCATGCACTCTGTTTCTTAACTCCTTTGGGAGTTGCTGTCATCACCCAAAACATTACATTATATACTATTGAACTTCGATCAAAACAACCTGGACTACTTAGTCTAAAAACCCCAGGAACTCAGGCCTAACAGCCCCACTCGTCAGCACACAATTATCGTTCTCTTTCTCTATTTCTCTTTTCCTTCCAAACATTCAGTAATTCAGGAAATATAAGATAAATGTTAGATATAGTTGAGCGGTCTTGGTTGTGTGAAGGCAAAAACCAGGCAGAAGCAAAGGCATATTTGAATGAAATGTATTTTATGTAGAATGAATCAAAACAACAAAATGATCAACTGAGATAAATTTAATTGGGAATAGGTGTGTGAAGCTAACAAGACCTGGAAATATATATAGGCATAGGTGCTAAGGCCCACAATGGCCACAGGGTGGCACCCATTCTCCATAGATTGTGACATCATCATTACATTGATTACACATATTGTTTATATACGATTCTTTAGCTATTCCTTCTGGGCCATACAAACTAGCCTACTTACAATATTTTTTGTAGCACTACTAAACTATTTTATTTGCAATCAAACAAAAATGATATGGTCCTGGAAATGATTTATCCAATTAGCCTACTTAAAACATGCAAATCTATGACAGAAAACACTGAAGCTGGTGTTGGGATTGTGCTTGACATTTGTGTACAGACACCTGGTTGTTAGTGTCATGGATGGGCACACTTCACTACAGTTATTGGATTGTTTAAACTGGACACAAGTAGTTGGAATTTGCACAGGCTTCATGTATGATAGCATGAGAGAGATGAAAAATGCACATGCCTTGCAGGTGAAAGCATGTTTAACTGTCCAATCAGAGGATCTAACATGATCTGAGCACATGATGTGAGGCAGTTTGGTCTCCAGTGCAGAGATTTGGAAATTTTTACAGGAGAGCGAACATAGTGCTATATATTCTAAGTGCTGCATATATTGCCCAAAAAATAACACATCAGATTTCAATAAATTCATAGCACACTTTGGGAGTCCTTATGGCACAACAGTGTGCCACAGCACATGGGTTTAAAACCACTGTAACATAGTGTACTCTGTATCCCTACACTATGTGACTAAAGGAGGATGCCATGCAAAATCAGTCTGTTGAAGCCAAACAGTGTACTCCATAGCTCTACACCATGTGAGCATGCTGTGACTCAGTGGAGCTGCAACATTTGTTATCTGGAAATCATCACTGGAAAAAAATATATAACCCATTCATGGGAGAGTAAATACAGTATATGGTCATAAGCCAAGGTTAATTAATGCATCCCAAAATGGCAATGTACACTAAGTGCTTCCAATAAAGAAATCAATAAAGTATGTACTAATGCCCAATTAACATCCGCAGTTGTCAGTGTGTATACAAATATCCGGCTTAAAAACTAAAATAGCAGGAAATTAAATGTTACCGCACAATGAAAAGGAGGCATGCCTTTTTTATCAAGATATTCAAACATTTGGAAGACCAGCAGAATAATGTACACATCGGGCGTGAAACTAAATGC
Source organism: Umbra pygmaea (assembly GCA_016801145.1). NCBI lineage: Eukaryota > Metazoa > Chordata > Actinopteri > Esociformes > Umbridae > Umbra > Umbra pygmaea. The sequence continues at coordinate 1,795 of JACXGM010011982.1, forward strand.
TCAGGCTGTTCTAATGGCGATACGTACAAAATCGAACAAAATCGTAAAAAAAATCATACGATCACGTGATGTTTCCGTAGGCAGGAAAACAAATGCCTTGTAATTTTACAAAACGTAAAAATGATTAGTTTACCTTAACCTTACCCTAACCTAAACCTCACCTTAACCTAACCTTAACCTCACTAACTTAGCATATATCCCTGAACTAAACATTCCCAAGTACCTTAAATTGTAAATGATTGGTCTATTCTTGGAAGTGTTCCAGAAGAACTGTGACTCAATACGTAAAAAACTCACATTTTGATTGGCCACATCGTAAGTCTGCCTACGTAATGCAGCGATGTTTCCATTACTTACAGTTACCCATGCCTTCCCATGAGAATGCATTGAAATGCTAGTTGGCTTTTAATAGCCATAGATTCAACAAATTCCCTTTAGAGCAAACAGTCTGCAAATGTACAAGCAGGATCAGAGGTGAAAATCAAACATTTTCAAGATGAATAATGAAAAATGTCTATATTGATTCTAGGAATCATGTCTTACTCCATGCCAGATAAACAGAGTGACCTTATTCATAGTTGAACATGGTAGCTAAACCTCCAATAGATTAGGAGCTGTTCACGGTAGCTAAACATCCAGTATATTAGGAGATGCATAACAGCTGTACTTACATGTCTTAGCCATAGATTTGTCTCCATAATCTGATTGACTTCATCCTGTGAAAAAAAATAACCAGAGGAAAATGTAGAGGATCAGGAACTGTGTGAATATTTCAGTTAGATAAGGCAGGGTATACTGTCGGGAGCATCTTCATATAGGATGGAAGAGTGAACAGAATATACTCTCCTATGTCTAACTCTGGCAAGATTTACCCATGGTGAAGTGTCTTAGCTCCAAGCTGAGTAACCCAGGGAGGACAAGCCTACTGTACACTGGTAGACGAGCAACCCCTGGGTCTTGCAGCGTAAATGTATACATACTGTATGATGCCCTGTATGACTGCTTCAGTCTGAAGGCCGAAAGGCTGCAAAAAAATATGTTTTTTAATAATGTGTGAATTTAGGGCTTAACATCAGCCCAAGCTCAGTCAAATAACAGACAGACAGACAGACAGAGACAGACAGACAGAGACAGACAGACAGAGACAGACAGACAGAGACAGACAGACAGAGACAGACAGACAGAGACAGACAGACAGAGACAGACAGACAGAGACAGACAGACAGAGACAGACAGACAGACAGACAGACAGACAGACAGACAGACAGACAGACAGACAGACGGAGAGATAAGACAGACAGATGGACAGAAAAGACAGACAGATGGATAGACAGATATGACACAGACATAGAAACAGTTTGAAGCATCATAGTTCTGCTATAAGCAGGTTGAAACATCATATTCGAAATATAAACAGGTTAAAGTATCAAAGTTCAGTTATAAGCAAGTTGAAGGATCATAGTCCAGTTATAAGCAGGTTGAAGCATCATAGTTCAGTTATAAGCAGGTTAAACCAGCAGGCTGAAGCATCCCAGCTGTAGATGGGTGGGAAAAGTGGGGTGTGTAAAGTGGAAATAATGAAAATGGATGAAACCAGGAAGTGTTTCTGTGCTGTTAGATGGGCTGATATCAGGTGTATATTATAAATATTAGAAAATATCTCTGTATCATGTTTGGACAGTAGTATTCTGGATGGGAGCCCATTTACTCCAAAGGAAAGTGCTACAAGAGGTATTTACTGAAACAGAATACAGTCTGCATCATAGCAGAAAACATGGTCACCACGTGCAATTATTTTAGACACAGGCACTGGATTTATTTCAAATTTTAATTTGCTAAATTAAATCAGTGCACCCTACATAAATTTACTTTGCATTTATCTTGATACAGTGTAAAGAAAAATGCCATTATTGGTAGAGGCCACTTGTATAAGGCCTGGTGTAGCGTAAACTAGCTCAAATATACTGTATATATATATATATATACTGTATATATATATATATATATATATATATACTGTATATATTTAAATAATAAAATTGTATTTTACCAAGCTATTCGATTGCATATGACAATAACCAGAACATTAAGATCCTTGTTACCTAAGGGGCCAGCCTGAATATTGGTACAATAAATCTATTACATTTTGAATGAAGCTCCTCTCACCATAGCAACCTTTCTGTTTAATTAAAGTAATCAACTCTGGGTCTCTCCTAGTCCAATCACCACAGAGCAAACAGCAACCGAAACTCTGCATTAAATCCAGGAGCGCTCATTGGAGGTGGCAGTGATTGAGTGAAGGGGGCCACCCGCTCAGACAGGAGAAGAGTGAGGGATTCAGAAAGCTGACATTTCCCATCTTCTGCTGGCCAATCACACCGCCATGCAGCCATTTGCAAGCTTCACTGGGTCAAGGCTTAGGCTCATATCACCCCCAATATGCTGCCTTCATCATGGACGATCAATTACAGCAGGGCTATACAGGATTGCACCCAATCTATTTTTCACTCATAATAGATCATATACATTTCATATCCTATAGAGTTCCAGTATCCTCCATCCTTTCATGCCAGCATGTTAGCTTTTGTCATTGAAAATCAAATCATATTCATTTCTGGGAATGAACGCGTTGTGCTCAACATGTTATTTATGGAATGATTTGTTTCTCTTTGTCAGATCCTGGCTTCTACCTAACTGCACTCTGTGATTTATACTCATCTGTCCCTGAGTGAAACCAACAAACACCACAGAGATGTTTTGTAAAGCAGTGGTTCTCAAACCTCTCCTGGGGGACGCCCAGCCATGTCATATATTAGATGTATCTCAGAGCTAGCACCAGAATCAACTTGTCGACTAATCATCAAGACCTTACCTACTTTAAACAGATGAGCTAGTTTGGGGCTACAAAAAAACTGTGAGACGGCTGAGGGTCCCTGAGGAGGGATTTGAGAACCACTGCTGTAAACCACAGCAGCATAGCAGAGGTAAAAAATAACCACACACACCCATTTGAGATTTGTGGTGACACTACCCAACCTTACCCTAACCCTAACTCTAACCTTAACCCCATGCATGTAACATTATACCTATAAATTAGTCCCTTAAATCCTTTATTGTAAAATAGCATCTGTCTCTCATGGGGATTGGAGAAATGAGCCCACAAATGAATCTTTATGCTTCTCATGAGTGCAGTAAAATGTGGAGACACACACACTCACCACTTTGACCAGCTGGGACATGGATACTTCAAACTGCACGACAACAGGGTCGGACACATTCTCCACTGGGCGGATGTACTGGTTATAGCTGGAGAATATTACTGAAAACAGCCTGTGTTCAGCTTCAGAGCAGGTGCCGCCTTAATAAAATTGCATGAAGGATTAGGCATGGAAAATATAGGTATAACTACAGACTATACGTTAGTAGTACTTGGAATCGACAGTCTCCAATCTGGCTGATGTTGTAGTGTTGACTTCAGCCTGTGTGATTTGTTTTAAATTGATTTGGTGTGCTCCTCAGCCACTGACACTTTAAATGTTCCACTTTTCTAACCACACAATTTTTTTGTCCCTGGGTATGATTCAATATGTAGATGACATTTAGCCATTACATTTTACAGCTTATGTTGCCAAGCAGTGTGAGAAGAAAAATTAATTAGATATTATACCTATAGCCCATTTGACCGAGGCAAATTGGCAATAAAAGAAAACACACATTTCAGTAACCTAAGGTGAATAACAAATTCATTTAGTCTCTTATGCCAATCACAACGTGAACAACATGCTTCCCTTTTCAAAAAAAGCGAGATTTTCAACCATTTATAAACAGTTCATAATTTCAACGGCACGGTTTAAATTATTCAACTGCCGAGACAGTGTGATGTTACAGTGATCGACTTGAGAGTAACAGTAGCACATTGTGTCAAGTCACATTACACAAATCATCACCACTAAACTTGAGTTTGAAAACATCAGCTAACTACACAAATCCGATATTCGGTTGAAGTTTTCTACTTTTTTTATTCACGCCAAAGCATTTTAACAACAGCCTATAAGATATCTATTTAAATTGTCAGATTTATTTGCGTTCCATGTGTGGTCTATTAATGTACCAATACTCAATTGTCCACTTTGTTATTAATGGACATTAATGTTTTCGGTTGCCCTATATTAGTTGAATGTGATATAATAATATTATGATCGCGTTAAAGCAACAAGTAGGCTACAAACGCGTATCCTACAATCAACTCTAATCTACTCACTATATAGTCTGTCTACTCACCCGATAAAAGAAAAAGAAAGAAAGAACAGGTGGGGAAAAAATGAAAATATTCAGCATTCATGGTTGCATTCGAAATATTTTAGAAATAAATATCCGCTATTAGAACATGAACGCGAAAACGAAGACAGAACAAGATAAGAGAGAAAGTGGTAGTGGTAGTGAAAGCGCGCGTCGCTGACGAGCTCCTATAGATGCTGCGGAGCACGCACATTCGCGATGGATGAGAGAGGGATGCAGAAAAGGGTGGGTGGGGGATTGTCAATAATTGAGGATGGGGGCCTGATGGGACACCGTCGACTGGGCTCACTAACCCACACGGTCGGGTGAGTTCAGGAATTGGAATCACTATCGATTTAGAGTTTTTCCATTGCTGATATTTGGAGCCGACGTTTGGAGAAGACGTTTGTATCTCAATACAATGATCTTACTACGCTTGACGTGAAGATGCCAAGAACATTTTGGATCTATAAAATTCGCTTAGATGGGCTTAACTTTATGACGCTTAAAGGATTCTTATAATCCCTATAAAATGGAGTAATCTAGATTATTATTAAACATTTCTAAAACGAATCCCTTCCATTTGAAGGGATTCATGAATGAAGGGATTCATTTTAGAAATGTTTAATATGTTATTGTCGAATTGGCAGCGTTTCATATTGGAGGCGGGGCTTTCAAATAGTCAAATAGTTGGCCACACAGTAGGCTAATGTCATTCCAATCTTAATGCACTTGAGCAATGAAAATTGAACAGTAGTTTTCTTGAATATATATGTATTACATATGCATTCATTAATGGGGCTTCTTGCCAGTCTGTTATACTTTTTGAAATATTTAACTTGTACGTTTAAAACTATTGCGCAATAACGCCCTAGTGTTGCGCAATACTGCAGAGCGTACTTCTGCTGCCGAGGAGCTCCATTACGACTGCGGTCAGAACAGAAAGAGCTTCTTCCAAACAAAAGGAACACTGACATTAGTTATCTATAGCAACCAGCCACACTTCATTTATCATTATTTTAACCTAATTTGTATAATTAGCATACAGAAAATAAACGTTTTTATTAAAACTAACACCATTTCCTTGCTTGAATTCTCAGAATTTAATCATTAGCCTACTGTTAGTTTCAAAATGTTTTAGCCTATATGCCGACACATTTGAGTCAAGACAACAGCGCATATGGAAAACCATTTGAGGCAAAAATCATTTATTTAAATGAACCCTTTATGATCTAAGGGGGTTGAAGTCTGTCTGACAATATGTTGATATTTTGGCCTCTGCATTGTTCATACTTTGTCCTACAGTGAAGTGCTTTATAGTTTTGGATTCAATAGACACTTGGCTACAAGACAAATCATTCAAACCCAAACTTTTTAGACAATGATTTTAATAAATTAAGTCACATTGAGCTAAAAAAGACAATTATTGTAAAATACATTTAAAACATGATGAACATCAATCACTGTATTGTAAAATATTGGCATGCCTCCGGGTGTTGACAAAGTTTGGGGGATATACAAATAAGTGAATAAAACACTGAATCTACATATTTTCCCTATTTCTCTATATATTTTTAAAAAACAGCCATTCCCTGCCCCCCCCAAAAATAACTTGTTTTAGTGCAGGGTGATATCCTACCTTCTCGCAGAAATGTAATTTTGTCATTTTCATTTCCTGCTTCCTGTCTGTAATGTTTTTTTAACGTAAAAAAAGTCAGTGAAATGTACCCAAATTTAAAGTAATATCTTTTGCCGGTAATAACCCACATGGACATAGACATTAATTTCTAGCATGTACAGTCAGGGAGATACAGAGTTTTGATGATCTCAATCGTCAAGCAACTTTAATTAAAAAAACGCCTCACAGGCTGGATCAAATTCCATGGGCTGCCCGCTCCTGCACTAGAGAGACGAAAACAACTTTTTTGAAGATGTTTAAGCTGTTGCATCTTCAAATTTTTCATGATTCCACACACTTCAGCCATTTACTTTACCTACTTTAACACTCCACACTCAGTTACTCCACACACCCCACCCAGTTCCTCCACACACTACAGCCATTTACTTCATACACTTCACCCACTCCACTTAGTTACTCCACCCACTTTACTCAGTTGCTCCACCACTCCGCCAAACCCACCCATTTTCTCCACCCACTCCAAACACTGCACCCACTCCACACAGTTACTCCAACTACTCTACCACTTCACTCAATTACTCTGCCCACTCCACCCAGTTACTCCACCCACTTCTCCCAGCTACTCCACCCACACCTCTAAGTTACTCCACCCATTTTAACCATTCCAACCAGTTACTCTGCCAACTCCACTCAGATACTCAACCCACTCCAACCACACCCCACAGTTCCTCCACCCATCTACTCCATCTACTCCACCCAGTTAATCCACACACTCCAATCACACCACACAGTTACTCAACCTACTCAACCCACCTTTTCCTGTTACTCCACCCGCTCCACAGTTACTCCGACCATTCTACCCAGTTCCTCCACCCACTCCACCCGTTTACCTCACCTCCAAGCTGTTACCCCATGCACTTCAAGCTGTTTCTCCACCTACTCCACCAGTTTACTCCACACTCCACTCAGTTATTCCACATACTCTAACAACTCCACCCAGTTCCTCCACCCACTTCACCCAGTAATTCCACATACTCCACCAACTCCATCTAGTTACTGGAGCTTCGACATTACAACTACTTAAAATGCAGCAATGTATCACAATATTCTTCAAATTGTTACTTGAAGCTCCAGTCAACTTTTCTTGTAAAGTTCAAATCTAGTATAGTATTATTATTATTAAGTACTATCTTGGGATGTTATTAAGTCCACAGAGAGAAGTTTTGAGAAGTGGGTATTATATCCAGCCTGTGTTTTTTTCACATGATATCTGATGTTAAAGAACAATCTACTCTAGAAAATGTAAAGATCAACTAGCATTGCTGTAAAACAAAAACACCACTTCTTTGAATGGTTTCAAACAGGGCCGTAGCTAGAGGATTCGGGGCCCCCTGAAAAAATCTTGATGTGGGCCCCTACCACTCCCATCATACACTGCTGAAAATAAGAAGATAGTTAGGAAATGGAAGACCACAGGCACAGTTCTTGTTAAGGCCAGAAGTGGCAGGTCAAGTAAAATATTGGAGGCAAAGGCAAAGGATGGTGAGAACGGTCAAAAACAGCCCATAAACCACCTCCAAAGACCTACAACATCATCTTACTGCAGATGGTGTCACTGTGCATCATTCAACAATTCAGCACACTTTGCAAAAGGAGAAGCTGTACAGGAGAGAGATGCAGAAGAAGACTTTTCTGCACACATGCCACAAAGTCACTTGAGGTGTGCAAACACACATTTGGACAAGCCAGCTTCATTTTGGAAGAAGGTGCTGTGGACTGATGAAACAAAGATGGAGTTATTTGGTCATGACAAGGGGCGTTATGCATGGTGGCAAAAAAACTGCATTCCAAGACAAACACTCGCTACCCACAGTGAAATTTGGTGGAGATTCCATCATGCTGTGGGGCTGTGTGGACAGTGCCGGTACTGGGATTGTTTTTTATTTTTTTTACTACTGAAATTTTACAGTTTCCTTCATTTATTTGATAGAACAAAAAGAAATTGCTGATTCAAACACACAATTATTTATAAATAAATATCATGGAAATTGTCAGGGATGCCTAAACTTCTTTATACGACTGTATATAAATATTACAACTAATAAAAACGAACAAAAAACATTGTTAAGTTATAAAACCAATTTAAAAAAGGACCAGTAATATAATAGTTTCCCCACCAGTCTGTGATAATTCATAAATCACAAAGTAAACATTAAGAAATTGACAAGAATGCAGTCAAATGTAAAACACTAAATATAATACAACCACTATAATGACTCATTGTCTTAGTTTTTAATAAAGATTATATATGGAACTGTGTTATATATCTTTATATAAAGCTAATAAATGTATCCATCTAAGAGCGGTTTGCTGTATTTGTGTTTTCTTGACTAATAAAATAAATCAAAATCTGCAGGTAGATAATACCATATAATGCGTTGTGACTCGTGTTAATGTTTTCTGTGTGTTTTACAAACCAACTTTATTCACAATAGCATTATAAAGACGGGGTTTTGACCACGTAATCATTCGGTTGATTTTGCTGCGCCCTGGTAATGAAAAGTGTAGACGGTATATTTCCTATTCGGGCAGCGAAATAAATTACAATAAACAAACCTGTCTTAAAGAACGTCTTGATCGACTGGGATATAGCAAATGTCATGGCCTACCTCTCTTTCTTTTCATGGCGTTTCTGGTACTCTGATTTATGGTTTCCTTTGCCTGACATTTTCAATCAGTCAGTCAGTCTCCTGCTCTTCCACCAAATTCATAGTTAACTTCAGCTGCCGCCTTAACTCTGATTGGTTCTGTTCACGAGTTGGGGTGGGACTTACAACTTCATTGGCTCTGAGTCCATCTTATGTTTGTCACTAACTGAATAATTATACTTCGGATCTGACTAAACAATTTTAGGGAGGGGAGAGGAGCAGATATTTGGAAAGCTTCTTTAATCAAATTGCATCTTTCTGTGATTTTCATTAAAATTTCAGGCATAAAACTAATATAAATATTAGAATTATTCACATAACAGGGGCCTATATAGAATAACTGCTGTTATTTTTGCTATAATTGTCACCACCTTTCACCCCACTAGCGACGGCCCTGGTTTCAAAAACATTGTGGAATGATTTACACTACTAACTATTAACTATTAACTATTTGTCTTTACTCTGACAATTCATGAAGGGGGGGGGGTAGCAGTTAAAAAAGTGATTACACCCCTAAGTGAAAATGTCCAAATTGGGCCCATTTAGCCATTTCCTTTCCCAGGTGTCGTGTGACTCGTTAGTGTTACAAGGTCTCAGTTGTGAATGGGGAGCAGGTGTGTTAAATTTGGTGTTATTGCTCTCAAACTCCCTCATACTGGTCACTGGAAGTTCAACATGGCACCTCATTGCAAAGAAATGTCTGAGGATCTGTAAAAAAGAATTGTTGCTCTACATAAAGATGGCCTAGGCTATGAGAAGATTGCCAAAACCCTTAACCTGAGCTGTAGCACAGTGGCCAAGACCATACAGCGGTTTAACAGGACAGTTTTCACTCAGAACAGGCCTTGCCATGGTTGACCAATGAATTTGAGTGCATGTGCTTAGCGTCATATCTAGTGGTTGTCTTTGGGAAATAGATGTATGAGTGCTTCCAGCATTTCTGCATAGGTTGAAAGGGGTGGGGGGTCAACCTGTCAGTGCTAAGACCATATGCCCTACATTGCAGCAAATAGGTCTGCATGGCTTTCGCCCCAGGCGGAAGCCTATTTTAAAGATGATGCACAAGAAAATCGGCAAACAGTTTGCTGAAGACAAGCTGACTAAGGACATGGATTACTGGAACCAAGATAAACTTATTTGGTTCAGATGGTGTCAAGCTTGTGTGGCGGCACCCAGTTGAGGAGTACAAAGACAAGTGTGTACGGTCAAGCATGGTGGTGGCAGTGTCATGGTCTGGGCCTGAATGAGTGCTACTGGCAGTGGGGAGCTACAGTTCATTGAGGGAACCATGAATACAAACATGTACTGTGAAATACTGAAGCAGAGCATGATCTACTCCCTTGTAGACTGGACCACAGGGCAGTATTCCAACATGATAACGACCCCAAACACACCTCCAAGATGACCACTGCCTGACTAAAGAAGCTGAGGTTAAAGGTGATGGACTGGCTAAGCATGTCTCCAGACCTAAACCCTATTGAGCATCTGTGGGGCATCCTCAAATGGAAGGTGGAGGAGCACAAGATCTCTAACATCTTCCAGCTTCGTGATGTTGTCATGGAGGTGTGGAAGAGGACTCCAGTGACAACCTGTGAAGCTGTAGTGAAATCCATGCCCAAGAGAGTTAAGGCAGTGCTTGAAATTAATGCTGGCCACACAAAATATTGACAGTTTGGCCCAATTTGGACATTTACACTTAGGGGTGTACTCACTTTCGTTGCCAGCGGTTTAGACCTTAATTGCTGTGTTGAGTTATTTTGAGGGGACAGCAAATTTACATTGTTATACAAGCAGTACACACACTACTTTACATTGTAGCAAAATGTAATTTCTTCAGTGTTGTCACATGAAGGGATATAATCAAATATTTACTAAAATGTGAGGGGTGTACTCATTTTGTGAGATACTGTATGTACAGATATGTTTAATATGATAGCTAAGCATTCAAGCAAATTCTATCAATATGGCACAATATAGCCTGAGCCTTCTCACTCACATATACACCTGAACACTAAAGCTGGCACACAGACACCACACTGAAGCTTTCACACACGTACACACCAAACTAAACCATTCACACACATACAGTAAAACTGGCACACATACACACACTAAATCTGGCACACATACCACATTATATCTGGCACACACACCAGTAAAGCAGGCACACAAACACACACCGCAACAAAGCAGGCACACACCCACAGCACACTAAAGCTGGCACACACACTACAGTAAAGCTGATACAGCGTTTTCTCACCATAACCCACCCTTGACCCTTTCCTTGACAACAAACCAGTGCCACCATTTTAAGAGATTTATCTCAATGCAGCTTCAAACTTTTTTATAGGGATTGCAAAGAAAACTGCACTTTCATTTTTATAATATTGCAGAACACATTGAATGGGTTCTTAGATCCTTCCTCCATATTACATTCACAGATCCTAAAGATGATCAGGTCTGTGGTTAAGGAATGCCCTCTTCAATTCAAACCACAGGTCTTCAGTGCAGTTCAAGTCTGTAAGACGATGTGATCGCCATAGGCAATTATTGATTCTTTGGTCAAAAAAAGTTAAAAGTTTATTTTCTGGATTTTGATGGATGCTTGAAAAATTGAAAATTTTAATTACACAGCAAAATTGCCAGTGTACTGGTGTTATGCAATTTTGGTGTTGACGTGGTGTTACTTGTTGTTAAAATAAACAGACTGAACACAAGACGGGGTGCTTTTTAAGATGGTGTTAAAACAAACTGGTGTTCAGTAGGAGTGTTGGCTGTGTTATACACAGGTAGTGTTACCTTAACACTAACAAGTGTTAGGCAAAACCATCAACATTTCCCAGGATGATTTGCTACATATTTCAGTTTTCAGAATAGTTTAAAAAATATATTTTTTTGCTTTGTGCATTCATGAATGAATTACTTCATGTGTAATTATTAAATAATAATAATTTTTACTTTTCAATCTTAATACAAACTATATTGATTTTATATTGATTTTTGCAACCATTACTGAGATTAAGGTTCCCGTAAATGTAGTTTAGTTAATCTTGTTCAATTTGTAAGTCCTTCACTATTTGTAGTTCTATTGAGTGCAGGTTGTGGGTGAGAAAACATTGCTACAGTTGGATATCCTATCAGTTGGATTTGAATTTGTAAAATAAAATAAAAATCTTACAGTGACTGTCATTGTGGTAAGAGAGCTGTATAAATGCAATCAAGGTTGCAATCAAAATTACCAGATTACAAGATGACTGTCGTCAGTTAGTGAACACTATCAGTGCACCTTTAACACACAGCTAGTGAACAAATCACACTGTAAACTGTTTTAAGTGAACACCAAAATAGTGTTCATTTAACACCGAACTTGTGTAACATTTAAGTGTGATTGGTGTTTGGAATGGTTGGTGTTAAAGGACAACACGTAGCTAGATAAATATCAAGTGTTCCAATTAGTCTGGTGCTGGCTGTAGTAGATACAGAATTCTTAAAAGTTATCAGAATATTTAACATTTTCAGACCCCCCCCACAAAGATTCAAGACAGAAATGGTCAGGAAAGACTAACTAACCAATCATTTCTTGCTATGCGGATGACTTAACTCTTTCTCTCCGCCGTTCTGACCCCCAGGTGTTGCCTAAACTCTCTGTGTGCGTGGCTGTCACCTCAGCTTGGGTGTCGGTGTAGCACTTCAAGTTCAACATCACAAGATGGAGTAGCTCTTCATCCAAGGGAAGGCCTGTCCACTCCAAGACCTCACCTTGACAAGTGTCCCCCTCTCTGAGTGCAAATAACCTTGGCATGACCATGAATAACATTCTGTAATCTTCCGACAACATCAAGGCAGTGACTCATTTTCTGCAGGTTCCTGCTCTGCATTATCTGCAGACATTTGATTTGAAGTATCTAGAGATTATACATTGAACTGGAGCATCAACACTTGATGTTGGAATCTGAGTTGAACAGGAAATGTAAACTAACCTACGAATAGATTATGCGACTTGATTTAATTGTCAAAATATTTACCAGTCTACAGAATCTCTCACAAGCCTTTTCAATAATCTTCATTGAGCATTAATTCTATTCTTCCAGTTAGTTTGTGTGAGTATTTGCATGTCTTTGTGCAAAAAAGAAAAAAGAGAAAGAGAGGTAGAGTGAGAAAAATATATGTGTAGTTTGCTACCATTTAAAATTGTGTTGCTTGGGTGGGAATCAGCAAATGGCCAGTAGATGGCACAATGGGCTGGTTTCTCAGACAGATTAACCCTAGTGCTGGACTAAATAATCAAATTGAATGAAAATCTCCATTGATCTTGCTTTTTTAGTCCAAGACTAGCCTTAATCCTTGTCAATGAAACCGGCCCAATATGTAACTACTTGTGTGTGTAAATGTTAAACAATTATACAGTAGTTTATGTTTATCTTTTTTTACGGCACTCATGAAACCAACAAAATACTAAAGAACATTATATTTAATCAAAATAACAAATATTCTCAGTATTTCACAGGTTATGGAAATTGAATTCATATATTAACTGATTATGCATTTTATCAGTACGTAGGCCTATTCCTTAAATTCTTGCTTTAAATATATGTTCTGACCTGCATGATTTGGCCCAGTATAAAACTAATCAATGATTAGCACATAAAACATGTTTAAATTGAGCCAATCAAATTTATTTTATCACACTGCACATTCTGTAATGATTTAAAACAGAGGACTAAAATAAAGGATATCAATTAGAAAATATCACAGAGACCACTTCATATCACATTTGACATCAATGCATTACTGTATTTTGTGCTGGTTTTAAGGATAGTCCATGTGTAGCAGAGCTTCGAATCTAAGAGGGAATTCAAATCTTTGTTGTATCAATGAGTCATGTAAGAACAAGATGGTATTAACAGCAAGAGCAAAAATGCCTGCCTAACCAAGTGTTAAACCAAGGCTTTAGTTAATGCACTATGACCTCATGTCTCTGTCCCATCATGATTCAGGTTTCTGGTGTGAGGTATGACTGTCTATCATTATTCGGGTTCCAGGTCCGTGGTATGTCTTTCCCTAATAATTCGGGTTCCTAGTCCGTGGTATGTCTTTCCTTAATAATTCGGGTTCCAAATCCGTGGTGTCTTTTCTTAATGATTCGGGTTCCAGGTCTGGGGTATATCTGTCCTTAATGATTTGGGTTTCAGGTGCATGGTATGTCTGTCCATGATGATTCGAGGTCCAGGTCCATGGTATGTCTTTCCTTAATGATTCGGGTTCCAAGTCCGTGGTATGTCTGTCCTTAATAATTCGGGTTCCAAGTCTGTGGTATGTCTGTCCTTAATGATTCGGGTTTCAGGTGCATGGTTTGTCTCTCCATGATGATTCGGTTTCCAGGTCTGTTGTATGTCTGTCCTTAACGATTCGGGTTCCTAGTGATTGGTATGTATTTCTGTAATGGTTGGTGTTTCAGGTCAGTGGTATATCTGTCTATTCTAATGGGTGTTTCAGATCCGTGGTAGTTCTGAGACGGGCTGCTGAAGAGGAACTATTGAGTGCTGAAACAGAGGTTGGAGGAATAGACCCAGGGTGCCTGTCACACACACTAATATGAAGATCCAGAGGAACATACGGTCCACAACCATGGCCACATACTTCCAGTCCTCAATCACCTGAGAACACACAGAGAGATTACTATGCTGTTGGTACAGAAGCACCTGTGAATGCAGAACTGTAAAATCTACCTGTTCTCATGGCAATACCTGTGTAACCGTACTTAATGGAAATTGTGCCACATTAAATACACTGTAAAAAGTGCTACGCCAACCATGTAGGTTTAACATACTTTAAATAGTTTAGATTTAGTTCATTTTATCTGTTTAATCTTATAAAGTATTAATATACCTTGCCTTTACTTATAATAAGTCAGTATATACACAACAATATATTTTAAATAAAACTATCAAAGTTTATTTGAGTAGTTATTACTATGTGATTGTGTACATGAAATGTTATAAAAGTGAGTTGACATAATTTGAAACAATTTCTCTGAGTAGAATGTCTGTGACTGCTGTAAGGTTATAAAAAACAAGTAGTCATTACTTTCCCCCTGATGCTTGATATCTGATCTCGGGGGACATGTGGGCAACTGTTATCAAAATTGAACAATTCCTGAATAAACGGCAAGTTAAGGTTAAGCAATTCTAGCCGAATGATTGGTGATGTAAAGTCGCGTTAAACCGATGATTCGCTCATGGGTCCTGTTCAGCAGTTAATGTTAGCTAATAAAAGTTATTTTTCTTTCTTTGTTTTTTGAGTTATCACTAAGTAAAAAGTGTGAATATTTTCATAATAAAATTTATTTCTATGGACTTCACTATAAATTGATTTTACAAAACCTATTTTAAAAGTTGTAAAAAGACACAACCCGCCCATATTTGCTCGTTTTGCCATTTCTAAGCATGCTTTTCTGCACGTTTTCTTCTTAAGAATTGTTTGTTTTCATGTATGTTCTGCTTTATTCTGCATTCATGTATTGATCGATTCGTTTGACTATTAAATTATAATAATAATCTTTACTTTTCAAACCTAATACAAACTGTAAGTGGTTTAATTTATTGAAACCATTACTGAGAAGAGTGTTCCCGTCTATCTAGTGTAGTTTAGCGATCTTGTACAGGTATTCATGTTCCAACATTGCAGTTTTGCTTACCACTGTGGGTTGCTGTTGATGATGTATTATATAATAGCAGTTGGATTATCTAATTAGTTAATAATTAATAATCCTCAAGTGACTAAGTGTGGTATACGAAATGGAGTTAATTGATGTGTGATTAGGGTAATTTTACTTGTAAGGTTAACTTATTGCAACTTAAATTATAGGTTACTATAAGTGAACCATACTTATTTTTATAAGTATAATATCATGTACAAGTGAGTTACATTTACCAAGAAAATTATGTTTATCTAAATAAATATTATCAGCAATATTAGTTAACTCAACTTGATTTTGCTGGGTTGACATGAACTATTATTACAGTGTTCATTCTACTTAAAAAAGCCTTGAACACAACACAAAATGCCCAATGAAAACTCTTACCTCAATTTTTATAAGTAAAACAAAGGTATTACTTTTTACAGTGTAGACAGACTTACGATATGGCCATTTAGATGTGAACTTTTGTACGTATTCAATGGTGGTTCTACTGGAACATTTCCAAGAATAGACCAATCGGTTACAATTTAAAGTATTTGGGTACATTTAGTTCAGGCATATCATGCTAGGTTATTGATGTTAAGGTTAGGGTTTCGTAAATGTACGAGGCTTTACGTTTCCACTTATTGCTATGATCACCCATCTGGAATCGTATTCCACCTGGGCCCTATCTTGTGAACATTGCTTGACTTAGAAGACACAATATGAGTGGCATCCATTTCTAAGTAAGTAAAGTTTAGATTTAAATTATCATGTCTCACTTACACTCTGGTCATCATCATCCCCCATCATGTGATCAGCCACGAAGCGGACCCCGTCTACAGCCTCCTGGACCTTCGCCCCAAAGTCTGGGCCTCCTCTTTGGCGCATGTCCTGGGAGGAGGTGTATCTGTTGGGGAGGAACTCAGTGGAGCGGACATCCCCCTTCCTGGAGGTGTGGCTGTAACCCAACGGAGCGGAAACTTTGTTGTAAAAGTGTCCCGGGGAGGAGAAGGCCGAGGCAGAGGAGAGAAACACAGAGGAAGAGGACATTGTGGCTGTCTGAGACGTGGCAGTGGCAGGGTAGCCCAGGCCCCCTAGGATGGGCCGACGGCCTCCATGCTGCCTATGCTGCCGCAACCTCTGGCGGGCAGAGTTATTCTGAGGACGCCTCATGAACAGCAGGTGGGGCAGCTTGTTGAGGAACACCAGCTTGACCCAGGAGGGCATGGTGTGTGTGCTGGGGGAGCGGTGGTGCACGTTGAGCACACACACACTGGTGATGATGGAGAAGGTCACCAGCACCATGGTGAACATCAGGTACTTCCCGATCAGAGGCACGTCCAGAGAGGTGGGTGGGACGATCTTGGAGATCAGGAGCAGGAACACAGTGAGGGCCAGGAGGACAGAGATGCACAGGGTCATCTTCTCCCCGCAGTCTGATGGTAGGTAGAAAACCAGGATGGCCAGCGAGGTGATGAGGACACATGGGATGATCAGGTTGATGGTGTAGAACAATGGCTTCCTCTTGATGATGAAGTCATAGGTGAGGTCTACATAAGTAGGGTCCATTGGGTTGACTGTGCGTCTGCCCGGAAGGGCCAAGATGTCCCACTCTCCGCTGGGCGTGAAGTCGTCCATACTGGCTACCCCTGACTTTAGAACCAGGTCAATCTCAGTATGGTCGTAGGTCCAGGAACGGAACTTTAGTGTGCAGTTCTGCTGGTCAAAGGGGAAGTGCTTGACCTCAATCTTGCAGGCGCTCTTATAGATGGCTGGAGGGAGCCAGAAGATGCTGCCATTGAACTGGACAATGGCATTGGTGAAGACTGTTACCTCATATGTTCCATCTGCACTATGCAGAGAGAATGACGGGATGGAGGGACAGAAAAAAGGAGGGACATTAGGAAAACTGTAAAAACTCAAAGAAACCTATTAGGATGTCATAATGAGAAAATGGATTACAATCACAAACATTGCAAGTAATATAACATTATTAATATTAATATAATTATTAATACAATAAATTACATGCAAAAGTACTGCCAAAATGTATCTGGACAATGAACAGTGCTTACTTGTTATAGAGCACAATATCAGGTAGCCAGATGTGTCTTGAAGGAATACGAAGCTTGTCGATTCCATCATATTGAGAAGGATCCCATGAAAGTCTATAGTCATCCCAGTGCTGGATAGACAAACCATCCTGTCACACTCTAGCCCAAACATATACACACTCCCTCTGAACATCAGATTATTCCCAAGAATAAGTACAGACTGAGTACGGGAAGATGAACAGTAAATGATCTTCACACTTACCTGGGTGAGCCAAACGTTGGTGGTCATAATCTGCTCCCTCTCATTCTGTGTATCAAAAAGACAATAAGGTCACAGTTTCATAAAAAAATAACTCTTTACAATGAAAGAAGTGTGATCAATGACACTGAGTCAGACTCCTTAGAGATGCTATAATTTAGAAAACAGTACATGTGACTTACATAGAATCTACATTTAAACAGTTACTCTGCAAATTGAATTGGGTAAAATGGTCGAAAACAGTTTGAAGTTAAACGATTGAACCATAATAAGTTCATGCAGAACCAGCAATGTATAGCAGAGCGAAGAACTTGACATTTGGCAAAATCAGGAAGTACACATAACACTTTCAAAGGGTGTAAGGCCAGACAGGGTTTATACAGCATTAACAACTGGCAATGGAATATCTCAATCCCAGTGATTCTCAACAGGGGTGATACGGAAGCCATATTTTGAAAAGGGGGGCATTGAGAAGTCCCTGGGGAGCATTTGAGCAAAAAAACAACTGATTATGAGGTGCAATAACCCCAGATATGTTGATCCTGGGCTTTTACGCCACTGCTACTGGACAAGATGGTGTATCGCAACTCTTCATCCATGCATCTATGGGAACCGGACATCTGAGTATAATAAAATTTCACCCAATTGGATCATGCCCAGAGACAGTAGTTACAACCCACTTCTTTCTCAAAAAACAAAACTACAATGATCCATTCATTTCATCACAACAAGCCTGCACCCAACATGATCAGGCAATCACTATCGCTATCTTTCACTGATGATATTTCAAAAACAAAAGCATTAACTTGAAGGATTAATTGGATCAAACCCCCAATTCAATCAATTTGTTTTAATACTTGGAAAGGATAATACATGTATATTTTTTCTAATTAGGACTGATGATAGTACACCTAGACCCAACAAAAAGCATTTTAAAAAGCATTTTAAGCAAGTAATATTAAAAGTTGTCAGTAGTAACTAGGTACAGTGCCTTGCAAAAGTATTCGGCTCCCTTGAACATTTCGACCTTTTGCCATTTCAGGCTTCAAACATAAAGATATAAAACTGTAATTTTTTGTAAAGAAGCAACAACAAGTGGGACACAATCATGAAGTGGAACGAAATATATTGGATATTTCAAACTTTTTAACAAATAAAAAAACTGACAAATTGGGCAAGCAAAATTATTCGGCCCCCTTAAATTAATACTTTGTAGCGCCACCTTTTGCTGCGATTACAGCTGTAAGTCGCTTGGGGTATGTCTCTATCAGTTTTGCACATTGAGAGACTGACATTTTTGCCCATTCCTCTTTGCAAAACAGCTCGAGCTCAGTGAGGTTGGATGGAGAGCGTTTGTGAACAGCAGTTTTCAGTTCTTTCCACAGATTCTCGATTGGATTCAGGTCTGGACTTTGACTTGGCCATTCTAACACCTGGATATGTTTATTTGGGAACCATTCCATTGTAGATTTTGCTTTATGTTTTGGATCATTGTCTTGTTGGAAAACAAATCTCCGTCCCAGTCTCAGGTCTTTTGCAGACTCCATCTTCCAGAATGGTCCTGATTTGGCTCCATCCATCTTCGCATCAATTTTAGCCATCTTCCCTGTCCATGCTGAAGAGAAGCAGGCCCAAACCATGATGCTGCCACCACCATGTTTGACAGTGGGGATGGTGTGTTCAGGGTGATGAGCTGTGTTGCTTTTACGCCAAACATAACGTTTTGCATTGTTGCCAAAAAGTTCTATTTTTGTTTCATCTGACCAGAGCACCTTCTTCCACATGTTTGGTGTGTCTCCCAGGTGGCTTGTGGCAAACTTTAAACAACACTTTTTATGGATATCTTTCAGAAATGGCTTTCTTGCCACTCTTCCATACAGGCCAGATTTGTGCAGTATACGACTGATTGTTGTCCTATGGACAGACTCGCCCACCTCAGCTGTAGATGTCTGCAGTTCATCCAGAGGGATCATGGGCCTCTTGGCTGCATCTCTGATCAGTCTTCTCCTTGTATGAGCTGAAAGTTTAAAGGGAGGGCCGGGTCTTGGTAGATTTGCAGTGGTCGGATACTCCTTCCATTTCAATATTATCGCTTGCACAGTGCTCCTTGGGATGTTTAAAGCTTGGGAAATATTTCTGTATCCAAATCCAGCTTTAAACCTCTCCACAACAGTATCTCGGACCTGCCTGGTGTGTTCCTTGTTCTTCATGATGCTCTCCGTGCTTTCAACGGACCTCTGAGACTATCACAGAGCAGATGCATTTATACGGAGACTTGATTACACACAGGTGGATTCTATTTATCATCATTAGTCATTTAGGTCAACATTGGATCATTCAGATATCCTCACTGAACTTCTGGAGAGAGTTTGCTGCACTGAAAGTAAAGGGGCTGAATAATTTTGCTCACCAAATGTGTCCGTTTTTTAATTTGTTAAAAAAGTTTGAAATATCCAATAAATTTCGTTCCACTTCATGATTGTGTCCCACTTGTTGTTGCTTCTTCACAAATAATGACAGTTTTATATCTTTATGTTTGAAGCCTGAAATGTGGCAAAAGGTCGAAATGTTCAATGGGGCTGAATACTTTCGCAAGGCACTGTATATTAACTTTCCCCAAAACTGTTTTTGTTCTTCTATTTTTCTATGTTAGCCATAGACCATCTCTAATACTCCTAGTTTTGCAGCAAGGTTTACTGTAGGGGACATAAGCTACTCAACATCGCTCCCTTGCCACTGGTTTGCTGCAGCTAACGTTCATTAAATAGCTGTTTAATGGTAACATTTACCTGGAGTAAGCTAACCTTTGAAACAAAAACCCACAGATGAAAAGGAAGTTGTTCTGTATCTTGATTATAGTATGATGCTGAGGCTGTGGTGATGAGTTGTTCTGTATGTTGGCTACAATATGATGCTGAGGCTGTGGTGATGAGTTGTTCTGTATGTTGGCTACAATATGATGCTGAGGCTGTGGTGATGAGTTGTTCTGTGTGTTGGTTACAGTATGATGCTGAAGCTGTGGTGATGAGTTGTTCTGTGTGTTGGTTACAGTATGATGCTGAAGCTGTGGTGATGAGTTGTTCTGTGTGTTGGTTACAGTATGATGCTGAAGCTGTGGTGATGAGTTGTTCTGTGTGTTGGTTACAGTATGATGCTGAAGCTGTGGTGATGAGTTGTTCTGTGTGTTGGTTACAGTATGATGCTGAAGCTGTGCTGGGCTGGCTGGGGCTGCTGTGGTGATGAGTTGTTCTGTGTGTTGGTTACAGTATGATGCTGAGTCTGTGGTGATAAGTTGTTCGGTATGTTGGCTACTGTATGATGCTGAGGCTGTGGTGATTAGGTGGGCTGTGTGTTTCAGCTCTAAAAATAAACTGGACTTGATTTGATTAACTGTTGATTAATATTTGAAAATATTTTTTTCAATGTTTTTGCTCTGGCCTCTTCTTTAAGTTTGTATTCAAAATAATACCATATTATCTCAATGAAATGTACTTGAGTAAATAAAAGTAAATTTATTATTTTGGCCAGTAACAATATGCTTGGCTGATGGATATTTTCATCTACCAGTCCAAAAGTACATTTTGAACACTGCCCCTTGATAAATGCCAGCTTTTTATCCATTGGAACAACTCATAAGAATGAATGTAATTAAAATTGTAATTAAGATTGTAATTAAATTGCTAGCTGTTTCTGATTGGCTGCTGTTTGTTTCCTGGGAAACTAGTACATCAGTTGTTTGTCATTCAATTATGTGCTTTATTGATGATTGCTTATGATAACAATAGTAACAATAATAATAATCATTAACATTCAGGGCAAATAGTCTACATCTTATTTGATGGGGGGGCGGTAAGGGACCTGGATAATGAATACTGGAGCGCTGACCCAAAAAAGGTTGAGAACAACTGGAATATCCCATCGACAAAACTTTTGACTTATACAAATATTGAAGCAGAGTGAAAGTACAGTGAATCCAGAGAGCTTTCATCTACACCTAAAAAGGGTTTGAGCAGCTAAGTGTGTAAACCAACGTAGCACTCAGCAGATAAACACTTTCAAACAAATATTTTACACTTCTCAGCCCATTACACTTTACAGGACACAAACGTTTCAATTAGGAACAATGAGAACAATACAAGTCCATAAA
This sequence comes from Umbra pygmaea, assembly GCA_016801145.1. Lineage (NCBI taxonomy): Eukaryota > Metazoa > Chordata > Actinopteri > Esociformes > Umbridae > Umbra > Umbra pygmaea. The sequence continues at coordinate 23,562 of JACXGM010011982.1, forward strand.
CAGAGGATGTATGTGACAAGCGGTAACCTCTCTGGACAGCGCCAGGCCTTGTAAACCAGCGTGGGACTCACAACGTGCTCCCCTGTCTCTGCATTACAACTTCTTTTAATGCAATGTGCTGACTTTACTGGATACAACTATCAAATATGCCAGATAGTGCCTGGCCAAGTCAGATTGACCTATAATGTGTGATTAGGGCTAAGAGACAAGTAGAGTTTCTACTAGAGCTCTCTCTCCCTTTGACTCCTCCCTCTCTCTCTTCCTGCTCTGTCCATCACCTCTTTCTGCTTTCTCACTGGTGTCCCAGTGGAATGGTTTTCCAAAGACTCACCACGCTGATAAGTTGGGCGAGAGACACCTGTAGTTTGACAGTGACCCTCTCTGTCCTGTTGACTGCCGGGCGGATCAATTTGTTGTAGCGGTCCTTTCCCAACAACCAGTTCATCAGGCGCTCCTCTGAGTCTGCACAGCTGACACCTGTAGATAGAGGACAGTGTTTTGATGAGTAGTTACCTTTTCTGCACGTGTGTCATGAGAATGAACGCAGCTAGATCACAGTGTAATGAAAGGTGACCCACTGTGTGGGATGCGTTCAGTCACATGTTTTATAGCTGAACTGCCATGTTTGTATTATTATTAGGGCCCAAGCCAACGGCGAAGGCCCTTTTGTTTTTCAAAGGATTATTAGGGCCCAAGCCAACGGCGAAGGCCCTTTTGTTTTCGTAAGGATTATTATTATTATTATTTCCTACCTTTTGGGCACTTTTGGGGCCCTTAACGTGCTCAAAAACTCTTCAAAATTTGCACACAGGTCAGAACCCGCGGCCATCAGAGCCGGGCTGAAGCTGGTACCCGGGCGTGGCAGGGGGGCTCTACAG